>PDGT01000004.1:4836206-4936075 GCA_003671415.1 Megathymus violae | reverse complement strand
CCCGCCTCGCCCGGTTCGTGCCGCGTCGCTTAGCACGCGCTAGTTGCGCGACTGCGATTGCGGCATATATACCGGCGAGGCGAAAACTGGATTTTCTTCATTGAACTCATGAAGGGACCAACCAACTTCGGATTGCGCCGCATCGAGCCGCCGCCCTGTTGCTGGTCGGTTCTAGCTGGGCTTCCCCAACGGGTTCTACCGCACGGACGGCGTGAAGAGCGGCGCATCACCGGAATGGCAAGCGCACGGACGGCTGAACACCAGGTGACCAGAGAACCAATGCCCCCTTCCAACGAAGGGGTTCCCATAAGAAGACCGGTCGTATTCACGGCCACGGAAGAGTCTCACCTCAAGGAGGGTAACCTCGAAGGTCTGTACCCCGCCAGAAGGGCGTGAACAACATAAACATCGTGCGTCTGGGGACACAAAGCGCCCCCTTACCCTAAAGGGGGTTGCATCAGATGTCGGCTTAGAGGCCTCCAGGCCAAAGCCAGCCTCGGGTGGTGTTTAGTGGGTAGGCCCCTAGGTTTTTCGGGAGTCCCACATAACCTGCGCAGCCGGCTGCGCTGGTATGCTATGAGCATTCAACACCCCCCTCCCCCGTTGTCCGAAGGGTAGCCCTTTTTCCAATTGTCTGGGCGCAAAAAAAAAAGTCTGGGGACACTTATATTTGTGGTGAACGTGTTAAGGGGAAACTCTGCGCGTTTGAATAGTCAATTCTGTTTCGTCTTATATTTGTTTAGAATTTATTTACAACAGTCTGCTTGATTTTCTAAATCGTGATTTATAAATTTCACCATTTAAAATACTCGTGATCTTAATGAAGTTCTTATTTTTATTTATTTAGTCTCTTTTTTGCTAAGATCAGAACTGGGATAGTTCTCACGTCCTCTAACCCGTGTTAGCAGCAAAGTGACGTCACATCCGTTAAGAGAAGGGGATGGCGGACAGTCACCGCCAAGCACCTATATAAGACGATGAGCGCACGTCTGGGGACACTTATATGTCGGAAATAGTCATTAGTATTGACGTGAAACGAAACACAGTACGATATCAGAATGATGGCAGCACCGCCGCAGTGACGTCGATACTCGGCTAACATCGTGCTACAACAGAGCCTAGCTAGTGGAGTGACGCCGGATGGACCTCAGTTTACATGATGCGGTCGAAGTGATCGGTTCCTCCGCACTAGGAATTGTTATTTGTTTCGTTTGCCCGGTGTGAAGTGTTTGTTAACAATTAATTAAGCGTTAAACGGTTATACGCCCACGCTATGTTCGACAATGCTGCTAAAACTACTGGCCGTTGCCGACATACATTTGTGGTGAACGTGTTAAGGGGAAACTCTGCCCGTTTGAATAGTCAATTCTGTTTCGTCTTATATTTGTTTAGAATTTATTTACAACACTCTGCTTGATTTTCTATTTCCTGATTTATAAATTTCACCATTTAAAATACTCGTGATCTTAATGAAGTTCTTATTTTTATATTTTATATATAAAATTCTCGTGTCACAGTTTTAGTTATCATATTCCTCGCTTGACCGATTTTGATGAAATTTTATATGTGTATTCAGTGGGTCAGAGAATAGGTTGATATCTATTTTTTATACCTCTAAGTGATAAAGGTGGTCCACTCCAAATTTATTTTTTTTATTTTTTGGACAAATTTTTTTATTTTTATTTTTTTATGATGTGGCATTAAAAAATACATACAACCCTAAATTTTCACCCTTCTACCATCAACCCCTATTTTTAATAGCGATATTAGTAATTCAATAATTTTCAACCCAGGTCGATAACTGTTCAATTATCACTTGATCAGTTATCCCCGCCAGACGTCTACCGGTGTCACTTTTTGGCCATTATTATAGTTTGTGCATCAATCGTAATAGTGACGTTACAATTATCATTTTACTATTTCAGTGTTATATTCAAATAAATTTATCATTAATTCATATCACACCATGTTTTTCACACGGACAATTATACGTGGAATGCTCTCGAGTGGGCAAACCGTCCAGTTTGCTTGTGTTAGCTAAAGATGGGATAACAAAAAATATTGTACACTGTATTGCGTTAAGGGATTGATATATTTTTCTAAAATTATTATAATTAGCGATATATATAAATGATTAATAATGATTTTCCAAATTATATGCGCATTGCTAATAAATTCACTTGCTTGGGAGAAAGAAAACATGTGAGTAAAACCTGCATAACTAAGAGTTCTCCATAATGTTCTCAAAGTTAAATGACATCTTACGTCTGTGTATGTGTGTATTAAAATACTTAAATGATTTTCAATTTGAATATTAGTGTCATGACGGGGTAGCCGTTGACTCCACTACTATGATAATGTAATTAGAGACACACAAGTCGCGACTTGGCTCATACTCACGTAACACGACACATTACAGTAGAATATATGGGTTTATACTTAACGTATTTAAACGACATTTAGCATGAATCATGCTTACGTTAACAGTACGAGGAATTAACTCCGATTGATGCTCTATGAAAATGACAAACAAATATTCATATGACTATAAGCACTTAAGCATGCATATATTGTAGAAAATATTTATTACAATTAGTTGTGATAAACAATTGCAGCGCGTCCTCTCACTACTAGTAAGGTATGTACTACATCCCTCGCGGGCCCACTTGTTACGTATTCAGTCTTCCCGTACGATACGCACGACAATCAATAATATATAAGTTACTCTAAGAGTAATTAATTGAATGAATTAATTATTATAATTAATGAATAAATTAGTACTTAATTTCTAATTTGAGCGTGTAAACGTTTTTTTAATTAATTAACTCTATGTTACTAACTTATATATAGTTAATTTCTCCTAAGTGTTGTTGTGTGCCGTATGTGCCACAATGCTTTATGCATAATAAGATTTTAATATGTTTGTATCGTAATTAAAGACAGTCAGTCATACGCAACCAAACTGTGTACACATGTAATAAACGTACATCAAGTGTGATCTGTTCCCTTTACGCTGCTCCTTTTCTACACCATATATAATTTAATAATTAAAAATATTATATTTATCGTTAAATAATGTTTGGTAAACATTTTTTCCACCTAGTTAAAATTTACTCTGATTCCGTTCCATTTTCAGATTCCCAAATGAACGGAATTTAAAAAAAAAGGGAATAAGGCCATAAGGAGACCATCTACTTGGTTCCCTAGAAAAAGAAGTGCTATTTGCTAAAGTCACTCTGAGGCACAAATGCTTCATTCAACCTCTCAAAAAAGAGTCAACAAAGGCTTCTTGAATGGGTAGTTCTGAAATTAAAACCGCATGAATTTCTTGCACCAGTGAGTTATTTTTTTTTATATCGAGACCATACTATAAAAAACTTTAAGTGTGTTTGATGTCGGACGAATATAAGGCGCCATGTAGACTAGGGATGTTATGAATATGAAATTTCGGATTTGGATACAGATACGGATATATGAATAATATTTTAACGGTTTTCGTTACGGTTACGGATATGAAATTATTTCGGATTATCGGGAACCTGTGATCTCAGGGCCGCATGTGGCCTCCGTGAGATTTTTGTGCGGTCTCAGTACGAACTAGCTAGCTATACAGGCAACAACCAAAAAAAATCTATAAAATTAAATAAAAATAGGTATCAATGTACAAAAAAGCCTTTAAAAAGACACTTGTGACTTGCCCTCAGTAAATATTGTAAACTTTCGTAAACCTGTAAATATCTGGAAAATGCTCTTGACTATCCAAGTGCGCGAGAGCTCCCTGCTTTGGAAGCACTTGCTGTTGCGAGTCAACATTTTCTGTCATAAAAAAAAATTAAAACTACCTTAAGAACGCAAATAAGTGATTCCCATTTAGAGCATCAAAAATTAAGGCTGCGCGTTACAAAGCTTATTTCAAATATTCAATTTCTGCAACTTTTACTAAATATAACTTCTATCAGGTTTTATAATTATTTTATGAAATAATTATATTGTGTAATTTCTATCTGCCTACTTTAAATGTTGCTTCTAAAAGTCAATGAGTTCCCCAGCTTTGAACTAAACCCTTGGTACACTGTGTGCATACGTTGTGCTTGACCGTTCTCGGGCATTAATAAAAGATAGGAATTTGAATCACTTTTACGAAAATTCTACAGAACTTGTAAAATGGAAATGTTCTAACCCAAATCTTAATTCTAATACTTTTCATGATATTACGATTCCTGTTGTTTTATCGTCAATTGCAAATGTCACAAAGTTCACAATTTTTTGTACTTTAAGGGTTCTGTGACCATTACTTTCACTACAATAGATCGGATATTTGAGATCTTAGTCTGTGTGTACAGATAAATCAAGGACACATTCAAAACAACATTTCAAATTGTCTGTTTTCGGTAGTTTGTAAAACCCAAAAGCAAAACTAATCCTTAATTAATTCAAAGTCCTTGAGAAGAAAAGCCACATTAGCTGGTAACCCGCAATCAGGGTCCAGAATCACAAAATCGGTAGTAAGGCTAAGTCGTAAATAATAAGTGGAAAAATTAAATGCAAAAGAAACTTTCTATCTTAAACTTAACACTCGATACAAAAGAAAATCTACAAAATTTCAAATGTTTCACTTCTAATTCTCCAAAAATATCCCATTGAAGTTACCATAATAAAAAATATATTTGTGCTTAAAAATAAATGATAAGGATATATTTTTCTATTATTTATGATGATGATGATATATATATTTTATTTTCCAATAATAGTGATTCACAAAAGGATCCTTTTTAAGTAGTGCTGTGAGTGATGACAGAAACTAGCTGCTAAAATTGACGTCCTCCAATAATAGATGGCATTACTTCTGGTTTAGTGAATTACAGGCGAATGAACTCCCGTGATAGTGCACTGGGCAGTGACTTACTGATGTATGGGACTTCATATAGCTCTTTTTTTGATTCGCAATGTTTGTGACACATGGTGGGGACATTCAGTTCTCATACATTTTGTACTACAGGGCATAATTTCCTCTTTTCTAATATATTTGATCTGTACCCAAAATATCTATCTAACCATTCATAATTCTTTTGGACCATAGTTGTTTACAAAACATACTTACTTTTATTTATTCTAAGTAAATAGTACTTTTGAAAATCTTATAAAATCCCTTGTAATATACATTTATGAATAGAAACGTAATTTGTCTTTGCTATTGTTATTATAAATTAATTTCAAAACAATATAATTTGTTTTATTAAGTGGGAATTCAAAATCAATGAAAGCCATGCTAATTTACAGTTATTTATTAAAAAAATAATCAGCCTCACAATTGAGAACAAATTTAAAAAAAATCTATACAATAAACCTTTTTGAATGAAAATACTTCTTACCATAATAGATACCTAATTTCACTTTCTTTCATTATTAAGTTTTTTTAATAAATATTACATGCCTTTCTGAATAAAGTAAAACTATCTATAATACGAAATTTATTAAATTAATTCTTAATGTTTTTAATATTTATGGTCTTATTGTATTAAATAAGAATCATAAATATTGTTGTATGAGAATTTAATAAAATCGAATAATTATGTAAAACCATGGAACATCGAAAATAAACCTTTTTGAAATAATAGGATAGATAATAGGAATTTAGCATTTCTTCTGAACAGGAAGTAGCAAAACCCGCATTTAAATTAGTTAACAATAACTTTAGAAATGCGACCCTGTTATAATTGGCAGTGGGTTGATATTTTTCAATATTCACCCTCGCATGGCAAGAAGACGTAATTGAAAAAATCATATTTGTAGTGATACTACACGGTAACAATGTCAATACATTCCCAGTCGTATATATGACCCATAGAACTAAAAATAATGCATGTAAAAATGCCTTTAAATGATTACCAAAATGTTGGACCCTGATATTTTTATAAATTTAAAAAATGTTAAAGAGGTGTGTGAACATCACTATGCAATATTGTAGCATCACACGTTAAATATAAATGCACAGTACCCTAACTTATGAATTAAGAGTTATCTACATTACATACAATTGTCAAGGACGATAGTCTATCAAAGAAACAAGTGAATATTTTAACAAAAAAAAGACTTCAATTTGAAGGTGTATTTCTTTGCTTCATCTCCTATTTTTCAACTTTAGAGGTGGTATTTTTTCTTAAAATTTAAGTGATATCAAACAGTAAGTATACTGAAAATTTACCAAATCGATTAATAAATGACTGGGTTTTGATCTAACAAATTGAGAATCTCGTGTTCTGAGTAATGTATGGAAAATTCAAGTGAATATTTCCACTATACCATAATAGTGACTCAATGAATAAATTAACTTAGATTTTTAAACACAGTTAAAACAACAGTTTTGATATATCAAGGGTTTTTGAAATATTTACATTTGAGAAATAACCATCCCGCGACACTTGGCAATAATATCTCTATGAATATATATTATGAGATCAATGTTTACGTTTACCATCCAAAGATACCATTTCATTCATCACACGATATTACATAACAGAATTAAAACTAAGGGACTTACTTTACAGTTAAACCACTGACTAGATTTTATTTTGACGTTAATAATACAGTTGTCAATAATAAGTTGCATATTGATTGTTACCCTTCATTAATTACCAAGTGGTTGCGTATAAAAGTTTTAATATCGAATCTACGAGGGCTGCCTTTTAAATTGTGTCGTTTGAAATAAGTACAGACAATGTAATAGATTATTACCATTTATTGTTTTTCAAAGAATTCTCCGCGATATTTAATACATTTTTATATGCGTTCGAACCAGTTTTTAACACATTTACTCCACTCCGAAGTGGGGGTAGTCAAAATGGCCGATTTGTATGTGTCAACAGCTTGTTCGGGTGAGCTGAAACTTGAACCACGAAGACTTTGCTTAATCGTTAGGGCTCAAATCAGGGCTGTAAGGCGGGTGATCTAAAATATCGACATTTTGGGTGCTCAAAAACATCTTTGTTTGGCGGGCTGCGTGCGAACTTGCATTGTCATGGTGCAGTATCATACGACGTCTTGAGTTGTTTTTTCGAAACTCTGTGATGACGTGTGGCAAACAAACAGTGTTATACCAGTTAGCGTTAACCGTCTTGCGATCTTCTAGTACAATAGTGGCGACGTGACCACCCTTTGCCACAAACGAGGCAACCATTTCTTTTTAAGTGCTCCGTGAGCGTATGACTGATCGGTTTTGGCTCACCTTGGAAGACCCAGACAGTTGACCGGAATCTGGATCGTAAGCATATATCCAAGACTCGTCACCACTAACCATATCATAAACGTGTTTTGACTCTCCTCGGTTGAATCGCTGCAGAGTTTTGCGACATCATCTAACGCGGGCTGTTTTTTTGGTCGTCGATAAGCAAATGTGGTATCCAACGAGAGATCAACTTTTTTACGCCAAGTTCTTCATGCAGGATTTTTTGGATAGTAGTTCCTAAAATGCTCACGGATGCTTCTATTTCACGGTATATCACATGACGATCTTCGACGTTTAGCTGCCGCACGGTGTCGATGTTCTCTTGCGTCACGGCGGATTTTGGACCTTCACGTGGCTTGTCACGGAGCCTAGAGTGCCCACGTTGAAATTCTAAATACCAGCGTTCTACAGTCCTAAGACATGGTGCTGTATCCCTAAACACAGAAGTGATCTTCTCGAAGCACCGAAGTCGCGTTAATTCCCTTTGAAAATTGTAAAATTTAAAATTTCCATTTTTACAACCGACTTGTCACCTTTGAACAGACGCTACAATAAAACTATTCGAGTAATCAAAAAACATTCTTTTGTTTTCGAATTCTAAATTCAATAAGATGAAAAAGCCATGTCTTTTTTATAATAATCACGGGAGGTTTGCAAACGACACGACTTAAAAGGCAGATCTTGTATTAGAAACAAAAAGGAAGGTGATACAGATAATTTTTAAATCACCATAAAAAAAGTGGGTGTGTGTGTGTAAATGTTCATTACACGATTATGATATATGTGTATTTCGAAGAATAAATATGTAATTTAACACAGAATTCAATGAAATTAAAACGTTACGTCTACCATGTCTATCATATATTCTAAAAAGATATAAATATTATACCATAGACTTTAAACGTTGAACAGACCACTGTAGAAAATTTTCACATAAATAATGTAATGTTTAGCCTATGGTAAGGTTAGGTTGGGTAAAGAAGTTAAATTTATCTTAAACACTAAATATCATAATAATAAATTCTAAAATAATAAGGCAAATGCAAGTACAAATGCCTCCTCGTATATTTTTAAATATGTTACTGATATTATTATTTGGTATCGTATTTCATGGTGGCCATCTGCAACTAATTGCTCCATACATATTGTGTGACTCTGGTTCATGTTTTTTAAATAATCTTAAGCAGTCGATTTTTTGCAACATTCAAAATAGATGATATATCTCGATTACTGATGAAATAATGTAATTCAAAAGGAGGTATGGACCTATTATGGTTAATTTTCCTGCTTATAATGCTAGTAGCATGTTCAAGGCATAGATACGTATCGTCTTTTGTCAAGCCACGAACCTGTAACAACGAACAAATGCGATGTGTTTATTATGACTTACAAATATTTATCGACTCTACATTTCTTATTACTTACGCTATTAAAAAACGTAGTAAATTAATTAAAAAAAAAATGTTTGATCTAACTGAGAACGTACCTCCTCTTTTACACTGATAAATACTTTGTGATTTTTTTTGTAAGTGGGACTATTGACTAGTTAATTTTAACATTACGATGTCATAAACGTGTGTTAAATACTGTTCAATTGTTTGATTTGTTTGGTTAAAATATGTGAATTAGATTTTTTATATTTGAAAAACATAAAAAAAATTCGATAAATATCAGATAGGACATTACTTCGCCATTGATATATCATATTAAGATTGATGTTGTATGCTGAATGATCATTTGGAGATTATTTTTTTTTTTAATTCATCCAGGAACCGTTATAACATGTCAACAAGCTGGTAAAAATTACATTTTTGGACATCGGATAGTAAAGATTATTGTAATGTCAAAAAAAAAAGTAGTAAAGACTTACTCGAGATAGAAAGAGTGATTTGCGGCAAACATCACACTCATCTTGATTACGCGCATTCCATATCCCCGGCGGATGAGTCAGATGCTGCAAAATAATTATAATGATATACGAAATAGTCGTTTATAACCTTTTGTCTGGGCGTGGAACAAATCATGATGGTTTATATACTAAAATTAATTATACTGTATACTAAAATGTAAGAGCAGAAATGATTAATCATAAACGTAATATACTAGTGTAATAGATAAACTGTTCTCACCACCGAGTCACTAAAAATTAAATGAGCATGTTTGTGAAAACGATTGGTTTCATAGTTATTTGTTTAGACCACGCCACCATGTGCAAGTCCAGAATAATTTTTTATCTTGGATTTGCAAAGTTGCTAGAGTCCCACAAGGTGGCGTGTTGTCTACTCGTCTATTGTCTATCTTTAGAAATTGTTTTAATCTCCATCTTTCTTCTCTTTAACATCTATATCCATACGATTTACAAATACACCATCAAGCAACATTAGGTTATTTACCATTTGCTATTGCTTCTATCAATGCTGATCTTATTAATATCTCCAACTAGAGCTGAAGTTTTGATCTTAAGTTAAATCCTAGCAAATCCAAGACTATCATAATCATAATAGCTAGTTCACGACTAGTCGCCAAAATTTACTGGTCCCAACTGCCGACGGTCTCGCTCGAACATGTTTCTATTCCATATGCTAAAAAGTTTAAGAACCTGGGAACCTTGGAATAACGAATAACTTTCTTAGGTACCGCAGCTCACTGAAGTAAAAACTATGTATTTGCTGCAGGGGGCTCTCTCAGAAGGTTTAAGAATGTTCTTAATGTTCTAACAAAAATTTCGCTTTCTCAATCATTACTTCTTCTTATAGACTATGCTAATGTGTGCTATCTTGACACTACTGAGGAGCAACTCAACAAACTAGAGTACCTTCAAAATTTGCGTATGCTGTTAATATTTTGGACTTCGAAAATATGCACATATTTCAGAACTTCGCATGAAATTCAAGTGGCTCCGAAGTCGCCTCCGCTGTAATGTTCATATCTTCACATTTCTCTATAACATCCTATTTAATCCAAAATATCCTTCGTACCTCAAAGAAAACTTCAAATTTCTCTATTTAACGCAACCACTCCTCGAAATATCTTGTTCTTAGTATTCCGATACACTACCTCGTTTTACCACAATTCCTTTACGGCTACAGCCACACGCCTTTAGAATTTCTTACCTGAAAACATACGTCACGCTGGTTCCCTACACTCAACTAAAGTCAGAACATTACTAACAACTTTGATTTTGGATTCTCTCTATTTCCGTAATCCCATTACATTCATTGCTATTTAAAAGCTATCTTATGTTTAACCTGTTATTTTATTTAGTTTGTTCAGTACACCCTGCTGCTAGATGATACCCTATGCCACTACAATTCTACACTTATAACGTCTCACCTTAAATCTGTCTGGAAAAATATAGCTTTTTAGCGATTTTGATCAAATTGTTCGTAAGTTATGTTCGTGCTATGGTCTGCAATAAAGAGAATTATTATTATTTACGACACTTGTGTGACTTTTAGTGTTTCATGTCCATTGCATTGTCGTCTGTTTAATGGTCACAGGCTTTTTGTTACATTTAATTCGTTCTCTTTTTAATTATTACATTTTAAATTAAATAATACTATGCTATTATTAGTAACCCGTTCATACCTCGCTTCTGTAAACTTAACCGGACGCAAATTCCGACGAGATAATTTAAATTGACCTGTCTTTGTTATTTGTAAGCCGATTGAATAAAAAACATGAAAAGTAATACAGAAAACAATAATAATAAAACTTATTGATTTTAATAAATTCTTTGTAAGTTTAAAATACAAATCAATATAGCTTTGTACCCACGGAAATGAAACAACCAATATTTTATGTAGGTATATACTGATTTTTTATTAAGAAGAGGTAAGCGATCTCTTGAATGAAAAAGTTGCCTTAAAAAGTCTATTGCAAACTTTTTGGGGAACCCAACGTATAGGTTTCCATATTAGAATTCAATTTTTCTTAGAAACTGCATTTACAGGAAACCTTAAAGCAGTAAAATTTGTTAATAAATATGACATAACATTCGCCGCATAATGTCATATCATAATGCAATATAGCACATTTTATTGTGTCAACAGATACAAATCTATCCCAAAACTATCAGTCTATGGAGTATTATTCAACAGTCAATGATGCACTTTTATAACAGTTTAATGATCTAATCTAGTTTCTGTCCAATATGTTAATAAGTTGTAACCGAAATCCAAAACTCAATATATGAACGAATCTAGATGAAACAAAAAATATTTAGTTATACCTATTTAAACATTATCCACTTTCTACGTACACAATATTTTTTTCTTACACATAATTTAAAAAATACTTATTATTTATAAAATGGGGTATGCATTCTATATACATTCTAACACTCAGAACACGACACTATTATGTTTACTGTTTTTTGTCCGATAAAATACAGAAAGACAGAAAAGAAATTATAACATAAAGCTATTTTTGGCAGGAGAAGAATGAAGAGTAAATTGTTTTAAAATCAGTCCTATGGCCAATTTTCATACGTTTTTTCTCGTAAGCAGTTTTTTTGCAAGCCTCGAAATCTCACACGCACACGTGTTACGCTATCTATCTGTCTATTACGCTAGTATATTAAGTTTATGGTTTAAATATAATTATTGCAGAACGTTATCCAGACCAGCTAGTATTGTTATATAAATATGCATACAATGATACAATTACAATTTGCATAATGTCTCGTACATGAAATTGTTGATATACCTTTATTGCAGTGTTTGCAGCATGCGCAGGCAACTCGTCCTCGAGAGCGTAACGTTTGCAGCACTCATCTTCCAGCAATGAGTTGACGGCGGTCAGAGATGGTTGCAGCACAGCGAGCGGCGTTTGCATGTCAGTCACTATCGATATCAGCAGAGACTCGAGAGAGAACATTGTTGGCTCGCAGCTGATCTGTGCTTCCTGTTCAACATATACATAACAATGAACACCCGTACAAACCACAGGGTTGTCAGCAGTGACAACATTGGTAGACAAACAGTACAAAAGGCGCCCTTATCGCTCAGCTGATCATTAAACTAATCGCTTAGCCGAGTCTTTCTGATTCCTTTCACATCAAATCTTTAATATACGTTTTTAAATAGAGACAAAAATAAATTTTAAATTACAATATACAAGGCTTTAAGAGATAATGATTTAAAGCTAAAGTAGTTAATGTTTAGATTTTTATTTTAAAAATATATACGATATTTGCACTGTGAATACATTTTGGGTGAGCGTTCCAGAGATAAATGTTACTAGAGTTAAGGAATGTTCATATAAGAAGGAAGTACAGAGATCCAGATATATTGAGGAGCGGTGTTTGACCAAGGGTTAGACAGAGAAACAGGAATCGTTCTATAAGAGTTTTTATTATGTAACACACAGTAGAGAAAAGCATTAAGCTTTTACTGTGGCATCAAATTTATAGCTCAAATGTAACTGATTTTTATCCTGTTAATCAAAGTTTGATTATGTGTCTTACTGGTTTACATTTATGAATTATTATTGAGTGCTGTTCAACGTAGCGCTTCTTGTTACTTCAGTAAAGTTATAATATAATATAAATAAACCGTCGAGACATGGAGACACTGTACAAACAATATTTAAATTAATAACTCACCATGAAAAATTGTAAAGCACTTCTTAACCATAATTTTGAAGCAAAATATACACATTCGGACACAGTAAATCCTGTACATATAGAAGATGAATATGCATTTGGGAAAACAATAATAAATTCTCCTGGTTTTTGCTCAACGCGTGATAGAATTACGTTCTGCTCGCGGAGCAGGTTCGGAGGGATCATAGCAATATCCGATGGCAACCAAATTGTCTTATTTTGGCACGACGTCGGGCAAAGTGACTCGACGGCTTTTCGGAACCTCTCGCTTTGTGCATCAGGAATACCATACCTAAAACATGCATAGGAACATAAGTCTAATATTTAATAAGTGAATTTCGTGCAATTGTCGTTTAAAAACTTCACTAAGAAATACTAAGAATTTATTGTGCACATTTCTTTTACACAATGATTACATAGATCTGCGGCTTACGTTTGTATATGTGTAGTTCATCATTTAAAAAACCTTTTTACCAGGGCCTACGTAGTTTCAGGCACCTATGTCAACGTTCGAAATATATATCCAGTCCACCACAAAAAACTTTTCTACAGCCTAGTATTGTTGCTAGCGTATGTTAGATATGAGAATTGTAGGTTTTTCAAGTTTTTATTTTCATTTTAGCGAATATGAAAATGGCTGTTACATCTGGGTAAAATATCAAAAATTTATCTGACAGTTCTCTGTTTGGCCGCTTGTTGCTAATAGCAGAAAACATTTCTAATACACATTTCATAATGAATAACTAACAGTCATATGGTCGTTGTATTGTTCTGGATCGCTCCACTTTGGTGAAGTTCGAATCATTTTAAAAAGTCAAATAGTATTCTGCCACTACGCGTCTGGATCGTACTTGTAAATACAATTTTCATTATTAATTTCTGATACAAATGAGACAGGATATTTTAATTAAGGTACCAAATAATGTGCAGGGAAACTAAGAAGTAAATGAAATAAAGAATGAAGACTCATTTTATTTTTTATCTAACGCTGTTACTGTCTAAACAAAAGGTAATTGCAAATATGATTTGTTAACTTTAGGTCGGTTTAAAGTTAAACATTTAAATACAACAAGAAATTAACTTCTTTGATAAAATTGAATAGGTATTATAATTTATTGTCATGTCTATCTTGTAATTTAGACTAGTATATTTTATTTACAATTTAAACAGACATACCATATTTTTGGAGCACCTTCATGCATATACTCCATCCACGGCAATCCATGAGGATCTCTATGCCAACAACTTGTTGAAAATACCATACCTAAATTTAGTGTGGGAACTGTTACACCAAGTACAGGGCCTAGGTATCGTAAAATGTTATTGGTGTTGAAAACTAAGTTCTGAAAAAACAATGTTTTTTTGTTTTATTAGTGACACATTGCTATATTATCATTGTATTACAAGCCAAAACTATGTTCATCACCTTATAAAGTGAAAATCGCGACAACACCTGTCAGACATATACAATTGTACAGAATAAGCCATTCTGATTACCTTGAGGTTCCATGGGTGACTTCCGTATGGTGCATATCTATTGTCGGTAAAGCCATATCCCGAGGTGCCAGTATCAATACTGGCAGAAATTACACATAAATGTTCAGATCCAATTAGCAGCAGTCGCCAGTATTCTCGTTCTAGTTTAGAAAGTATGGGAATTACCATATTTGGAAAGAATGTTTCTAGTGCACTTGATGCCACCTGCAATGGTAAATTGAAACATGGGTTTGCTCTTATAAAAAAAAATTTACCTATTCGCAAGATTCTAAACTCGCAGATGTGAGAGAATCAGTAACAGACTTTAAAATTTCAATGAAATACGTATTCAGATTTAACATTCAAACATCAATCGAAGTGAAAAAATTAACAAAGTTGATAAAGGAAAACATCGTAAGAAAACCTGCACACCGGAGAGTTCTGTATTATGTTTGCAAAGTCTTGCCAACCCGCTATTATCCAGCGAAGCGGCTGGTGGTTGGCATTAACTCCTCCCATTGTGAGAGGGGTATAGCAGTATAGGCTGTAATGTTTATATTTTTAATAAATTAACTACATATCATCTGTGCGTACGTATAAAGGATAAGAGGACTTGATAAAAAAAAATCATAACGATTTTAAATGAATTCACGCTTTGTAAGAGTTGCAATTATTTCCAAAAACTATGTTTAATCAAGCTGGATACCTTTTTGAAAGTAGTCACATTCATCTTTCGTCCTTCTGTGACACATTCTTCTGCCTCGGTTAGGGCTTTTGTAATGTGTGGATTGTTTTCGGTAGATTCGCTTTCTTCCTCTTCTTCTGAAGATTCAGACCCTTCAAGAATTTTATTTTGTCTGTTCAATGGTTCAAACGCACGCTCCGTCATTTTACGGTACCTTTCACACCAAGCGCGCTCTACCCGAGACATAATTTCTCCTCGTTCCGCTAAAAATCAAAACATTTTTAAATTTTGGTCGAGAGCAAAATTGTAATATTTTTTACATTCTGTGAACATTTATTTCAAACATTAAAACAGGTATTTTGCCTCTCCACGCTTTCAATTCATGAGATCATGAGACATCTAAGCGCGCTTTATGTACATATAATAAATTTCCAACTGATCGCTTTCTGTACATTAAGGATATATGAGAAAAATCACTATTCGGGGCTTTTATTAACACAATAGAACCCAAAACAATAGTTGTTCGATTTTTTGTCAATTTGTCTATGCGCTTGTTTGTGCTAATTTCAGAAACGGCTTATCCGATTTTGTTACGGATTTCACTAATGTATTACAGTAAGCGTCACTTAATATTTACAGTTCGTTTCATTTCAATCTGTCTATAAATAAAAAAGTTATGAATATATGTATTTGTAATTCACAGAACGTAAAAAAACCTAGTTCTTAAACAATGCATGTGCTACAAAGTTTTTCTGAAGCGAAACGAGGGCAGTTTGCTAGTCATACATAAATTAGTCTCATCCCCAACGTCTCGCCCAGTCCAGTTGTCTCGGTCGGCGACATGGGTTCGTTACGTTTTGTCTGTATTCTGTGATGCTGCCGCATCTACATGTCAGCATAAGTTTTGCCTTATTGTTATATAGTCGGGAATCGAAGTAAGTCGTAAACTTACTAGACGATAAAGTGCCATAAGGAAGTAAGTATTTGCAATACAATTGATCTAATTTCTTTTCTGGATTAGGCCCTCTCGTGAAACCTATTTCTTCAGCTATACGGTTCCACAACTTGCGTTCTATAACTTTTTTCAAGCCGCCATGCCGCTGTACAAGTTGATATAATCTTGGTAAGTTTACTTCCATACCTTCATACTGAAATTATATAAAGTAAAAAAAAACTTGTATACATTTATTACAAAGATTATTGAACAAATTGTTTTGTTATTTTTTATATTCAGTGATGTATAGTTAAATATTTTTGCAATGAGCGGGAAACAACTGCGAAATAATAATTTTTTTATATTATCCCAATATAATAGTCTTAAAAAAATATAATTATATATTCTCAACACCAGCAGATCTGACACAAAATTAGTTTTCAGTTCAATATTTTCTGTTGTAGATAAAATGGGCACCTACGTGTATTATGTACATATACACATGCTACTGGAAATACAAATTTACACGTCAAGTCAGTAGAAAAACTCGAACGCCAGGGATGTATACATGCAGCACATCACAACACCCTAAGATAACAGTTCATGTAAGTTTTTGTTTTGTTGTTCAACTAACGTGATTGCTTCTTTGTTTTAATTAAGTTATTTCTTTATAAATGTTAGTATTATTACGTAAATAAATAGATATATGGTGCAAAATTTTATCATTTAATTAATTTTGGTAAACTGTTAATTAACCTTAGTTAGGGTCAACTCGTGTTGGTAAATTAAAACACTAAAGAATTTGTTTTCGTTATCTCTCATGAATAGGAAAATAAACATGAAAATATGGTAATAGATTTTATTTATATGTATATATACTAAATGAGTAAATTTTGTGTAAAAAATTGATTTTAGCTTTATTGTACGATCTTAAAGTACGAAATTAACCAACAAGGAACTTTGACGACTTTTTTTGAGCAGGGAAAGATGAAGGACTACGAATTATGTTATGCCTAAGTTACGATCAATTTATGAAAGACTTAACAATGTTTTAACGTTTTCAGATTGTGAAATCCACACTCCGATCAAATATCCTATCCACAATTAAGACAGCTAGGTAGCTCTTTATTTTTAAAATGATATTAAAAAAGTAATAAATTGTTTTAAAACATCGTGTCTGAAGTTATTTATGTAAAATTGTTTATATCAAAAAAAAAAAGCAATAAGAACCGTCGCGGGTTAAATCACAAAATTTTTTTTTATTTCATATTATGAGTATATTTTTTTAAAATTCAGCTGTGGTTTTTTCAATGTTTGATAAAATATATTATTATGTCTCTGCGCCCCATATAAATAGACACGAAGAGAATAATGTGACACAACCCAGGCTACGGTCAATAGATTAATTAATACCTTTTAATTAATTATTTCTTTATTAATTTGTTACTTACTAAAGGAGCTCGCTTGAAAAACACGCTCTGTGAAGCTAAATATGCTTTAATTGCCGACATTTCTCTTGAACCCGGACCCCACCTGCTAAATAGGCGAGTTATGTATTGGTTTGTAACGTTGAACATCATTTCGTCATTTAAAATACATAAGGGTCTGAAGTCCTTGGGCGGTACTACTTTACAGATACCATATTTGCTGGCGATAGGCATAATAGAATCGAAAAATTTGACTGGATCCTGAAATCACAATAACATTAGAAATGATAACAAAATATAGTTTCCATCAATCAGATCATTGTATAGTTCATACCGATTTTAGACACGTTACATATACATATAACATATGACTTTTTGGTTTCTCCATGTTATACTACATGGAGAAAATAGGCATTCTATTTGTTATAAGCAAATCATTGCCAAAATACTGCAATATTAGGCTTCAATAAACTACTATAATTCCATCTATTACATTATTTTTAATGATACAACGGGAAAATGACGTCTATTTGGTTTTATAGCGATTATTAATTCGATTTATCAACACTATTTCAGAATATATTGTATCATAAGTTAAGTGCTGGGTTTTTTATATTAACGTACTCGATCGAGGTCTCCACTTTTTCATATACATCAAAACCCATGAATATCAACCCGAACGCAACGCCACGGATACAATATTGAATTTAAAATATCCAGGGAACAACTTAAATACACGTATGTAACTTAGGAAGAATTGAGTGACGTACACACGTACAAAAGAATTTTACATAAAGATAAGATGGAATATAAAGGCCTGCGTTCTTGCAGCATAAGAAAGCGGCATTGAAACTAGGTCACTGTATGATTCTATGCAGTTCTATACCTGTCTGGCAAGCTACTACCATTCTTCTAAAAGCTAACCGTGAAACGTTTTTAACGTTTCAATTGTAGTTCGGTTGAGTGTTGTTTTTAGACAGTGGTGTGGACAGTGACAGATGTCCATGAGCAGCATTGGCCACTTACTATTAGCCAGTCAGTCTTTACGTTTTCTATTTAAAGTGAGCTGAAAATTGGAATGTACATAACTATAACGCTTGTGCTTAAGTAAAATTGTTTATATACATACATTAAATTCTGCAGCAGTAGGAGTAAAAACAGGTGCATTTAAAAACGATTGTCCTGTAGCGGGCTGCAAATGGCTAACAGGTTTTGATCTTAACAAGCTGTTTTTGTTTATAGATGCCGATGTTGATGGTTTACATATATTTGTTGATGTATCTATTGGGGTACTACAATTCGTGTTTGTGTCTAGGAAACCCTCTGGTGTTGGTTCACGTGTATTTATTGTGTTACTAATATTCATCAATCTGTGAGCATAATCAGAAGACTTCATTACATTTTGTGATGTACCACATGACCCAACAGTTAATGACTTTGATGTTAACTTGGAAACAGATTCTTGAACTCTGCTTGTGTCGGGGGTTGCATTTCTTTTGCTACCGGATGCCCTGCTGTATTCTGGATTTACAGTGACATTTGAAATATTGATATTCATTTGGTTAAAGTTGCTCTGTTCGATCACATTGTCTGCAGGTATACTTGGCTGTATAATCGACGTGTCTCCCCATCCAATCTGAGATTTATTTACAGCAGAATAAAAATTTAAATTTGGATTGATATGGTTACTTGTAGGTGTTATTTGATTTTTGGAACCACCTGTAGTTATATTTTTATTTTGCTCAGTGGAATCCTTTATAGGAATTAATTGTTGAGGAAGCGAAAGATTTTCACTGTAGACATTACTGGCTGTTGGCCCTGTGGACTGAGGTTCAATTGGCGTTTCCCTGGTATCTGATGGTTGATATACCAAAACATCAGATATTATTCTTACGCTACTTTGGTCATCTGAAACAGTTGATGATACAATATAGATTATCAGACACATAAATAAGCTTTGGGAGATTCAATGTTTCGTCAGAATTATAATTAGTTACATAACCGGAACCGAATGGACGGAGGTTTTTTTTATGTTAATAGTCAACAAGCGAGCAGACGAGCTACCTGATGATAAGTGGTTATCGTCGCCCATATACATCAGCAAGACCAAAGGTATCACTGATGGGTTGTCGGCAAGGAAATGAGAAGGTTAGAGAGAAAGTACTGGGTCTCAAGCCCCCAGCCAGAACACGACGAGTCGTTTGACGGCTGTTTCAAGCATAAGGGTGGTAGCTAGCCAGGCAGGCTTCACGGAAAGATAATAATACCGGTAATAATATTAATACTTAATAATAATACTGACAATATAATCCTTACGCGAAGCCTTACCACTAAGCAGGCTGGCTTCTGTCGCCTCTTACGACACCCTGTTCTGTCAGCATGGGATTGAGGGTAGTATTCTAGGCCGCCCCAATACGAAATCATCACATCACGTGTGCCAATTAAATGAATTGTACAATGAATCCATTTTGATTAATTAACGAGGAAGACTGTACTTTTAAGAAAAGCGACAAATTGTCTTTAGATTTTTTTTCCATGTTCCTTGATCGAATCATCAATTGACGTATTTAACAGTAACATTTTGAAACCATTTTATTCCAACTTACCATGTGAATATGTGTACATGTGGTTCATCATTGGTTGCATGGGTTTTGGTAGTCGGCTATTATCATTTTCTTGATCACACATCATAGGTGCTGTATTAGACGTTTGAGGTACCAATAACTCATTATCATTTCTTAGGCAGTTACCATTGTCAAAGCCTGAAACAGGCAAGTAATTAGAATTATTTGAAATATTTTCTTTCAACTTTTTATGATTTTCTACAATAATTACAATGGTTTGATCATATTATTTCAAAATATATAGTCGAATAACTTCACGGATACTAAATTTGCAGCTCATATTAAGAATCACTGACTCACTACATAATATAAAACATTTTGTATTGTGTTCCATACCATCTGTTGATTCATATTTTACAATATCGTTGAGAACCAATTCATCTCGTTTATTTAACTCTTCACTATCCGAATTCCAGATTACACGACTCTTCAAACTTGCAACTTGTGATGGGTTGTTGTTAGTAAAATATAATATATTATTCTTCCCTATACAGACTCGTTCATTATCAATTTCGAACTTAATGTTTTCTTTGTTACAAGGCAAAAGATAGAAGTGCTTTTCCAAATACTCCAATATAGCTTTTGCATATTGTGCTTCAACTGCGTGTGTATCCGAGGTTAACTTATCAACTAACGAACAAAATAGGGTAGGTTTGGATTGCTCTTTAACTTTTTTAAGTTTACAATATGACACGCATAACATATGTTTTTTGGATCTTTTTAATATGTCAAGGTTCAATGTAAGCCAATCATTGCATGGATTCGGTGAAGGTACAATATATTCTTCGTCTGAAGAGTCACAATCTGTAGTCATAAATTTAATGGCAGTTTTTGATACATTAACCATTGTTCTTAGTTGAATGAATTTGTTCATTTTTATACAATCTCTACAGGATCGGCATAGCGAATGCAAAACGTCTACTGGTGCGTCCATGATTTCAGCTAAAGTACGAAGATTCTGAATTGGACAATACGATTTCGCCTGGGCCGTTATGGATATATCGCTGCATACACGTTCACGTTTTATCAAGGGAATTAATATGTTGTGTTTCAATTTCTTTAGATCATTTTCTTCTTTAATGGTATTATCTAGAAAAAAGAATAGAAATCGTTTGTATTGTTATTTGTATATTTAAGAAGAAGAAATATTTATTCAGTCACTGTACGTCTTCAAAAGTAAAAACTTAAAATAAGGTTCACACGAAACATATTTACTTTGTTCGATGTTACAGTTGCAGAGTTACTAACATGAAGGAAAAGGGTCGCACTCGGAACATGCAGGGGACAAGAACCACGGTGTCTGATATTACTGTGCGCTCGTCTGTCACTTGTGCGTAATCGTGCGAGCGGCGATACGTGCTGTCATTTCTGTATCTGGGTAAATTTCTGCTTTGATCACTTAATGTTTTTTTATATTAAATATAATAATATGCAATTCGAATCATCGGCTATTTAAACAGAGGTAAAGGAACTGTCGTGTATTGGTTGATCCAACTAGTTACAACTGTTTCATGATAATTAGTATAATTTGGCGATTATCTTTTGTATCTTTGGACCTGTCATTAGGTTTAAGATGCAAATTTAAAATTACTCAATACGCTCGTAAATCAGTTATAAGATTCCTTAGTTTCGGTATTCAAAGTCTACCTGTTTTCTCTTGTTGCCAAAATTACTAATAACTTATCAAGAGCTTGGATGTGAATAGTACAATAAATAGTAGGTAAATTAATATGAGTCAAGATACTTACCACAACTTATCCTATATTATCAGTATCAATAATGGACTTACACTACCGGTCAAAAGTTTGAGACCACTAATAAAAGATTTTTGTTATTAGTAAATATTCTTAAAATATTGGTGATAAAAAGTAATCTGCACACCTGCATATTCTATTGTTTTTAAAGATTGCCTAAAATGTATATAAGCCAAGGAAAGGGCCATAAACCAGCATTGTTTCCAAACTGCAATGTGAGCCGAAGAAGAGCTAGTCCGATAATCGATTTTAAAAATTTTATTACCACATTACCGCAGCTGACACTTCGTTTTTTTTTACATCATCTTACAATGCGATTGTTCTATATTTTTAAAATATGTTTTTAAGTTTATTTTAACCCGATATTTTCATGGTTATCTACGAATATCCGCTGTTAGTCTGATTTTGTGATTCCTACAGTCAAGACGTCTCTAAAATGGGAAAAGTTTGCGAAATTAGCATCGAAACGCGATCTGCCATCGTTGTTCTCCATAATGAAGGCAAATCTGAACGTGAGATTGCATCTCAACTCAAGTTATCAAAGACTTGTGTTCATCGCACTATTGTGCGGTACAAACAAACTGGCAGTAATCAAGATCGTCCGCGCTCCGGGAGACCAAGAGCTACGACTTCTAGTGAAGACAAATTTATTGTGGTAACCAGCAAGCGAAACAGACGCCCAACAGCCCCAGAAATCCGCGTTGAAGTCAACAAATCTCGGGAAAAACCTGTGTCAGTGTCTACAGTGAAAAGACGATTGCGAGACGCCAAGTTGTATGGTCGCGTTGCTGTTCGAAAACCTCTTCTAAAACCGCAGAATAAGAAAAAACCGTTGCAGTGGGCCCTAGCCCATCGAGACTGGACCGAAGAAGATTTCAAAAAAGTACTTCGGAGTGACGAATCTAAATTTGAAATATTTGGTTCAAAAAGAAGAATTTTCGTTCCACGTTCCGCCGAAGAAAAGATGATGCCACAGTATGTAGTCCCGACTGTCAAGCATGGTGGCGGATCTGTTATGGTCTGGGGTTGTTTCTCAGGCTATGGGACTGGAAATCTGGTCCAAATTAAAGGAATTATGAAAAAGGAGGAGTATAAAGTAATTTTGGAGAAAAATGCTATTCCCTCCGGACTAAAGTTAATCGGCAAAGGATTTATTTTCCAACAAGATAATGATCCAAAGCATAGTTCAAAATTATGTAGGGGCTATTTAGACGAAAAACAGTCAGAAAAAGTGTTGGAAAACATGACATGGCCACCCCAAAGTCCCGATCTTAACCCCATAGAGCTTTTGTGGGAAGAACTTGACCGAAACGTTCGGGAACAATGTCCTTCTTCACAGCAGGCCATGTGGAATGCCTTAGAAGACAGCTGGAAGAATATCTCGCAAGAGACAATAAATAAGTTAATTGCTCGCATGCCAAGATTGGTAAAACAAATAATAAAATGCAAAGGAGGATATTTTGATGAAAAGTCTGTGTAAACTCTCTTGTTTGTATTCTTTTGTAATTTAGTAATTTTCTTTAGTATTTTAGTATTATCTTTTGTATTTGTAATTTTTTAATTTCAAATATTGTGTATAACATGGAAATAAAAACTATATTTCATAATGATTTAAATATGTTGACTTTTATCTGTTTTCTTAATTTTTTTATAGTGGTCTCAAACTTTTGACCGGTAGTGTATATTTAAAGGTTAAGAATAAACGGAAACCTGTTTGTCTATGTTTAGTTAGTTGTGATGATATACTTTGAAAGTGTGGTTACATAACCTAAAGAAATTCTATTCCTGGCGCGTGTACACTAACAAAAGCAGCAACTGTTTTTTAATCTATAATATCTTACCATCGGTAACACCTTTTCCAGGTTTTCGCTGCGTATCACGTTTCAAAGTGCTTGTTTTTTTCGCAGTCTTATTTTGTTTTTTTATGCCAGCTACTGCTTGCTGCTTTATTAATGATGCTTTTCTTCTTTCGCAATACTGTGATAGTGGTTGATCTTCATCTATAGAAATATCCGACATATTACTGCTAATGGATTTCGAGGTCGATGGGATGGAAGTTATTTCAGTTACGTTATTTGAATTATATATATCCAACATATTATTATGGTTAATAGATTTTGAGGTATCTGGTATGGGAATGATTTCAGTCGTGACATTCAAGTCAGAGTTGCGGCCAACGTTTAAATTACAAAAATTTTCAATATCCGGGATACTAGTTAGGGGCACATCGACAGTTCCAAATTGATTATGATCCATACATTCTATATACTTTATGTTTTGCTTGAATACATGAGATTCAGTAGTAGGTTCTTGTGGTTCAACGATATCCATTAAAACGTGTTTTTCTTGATTTTTATTTTTATTATCGATACGTGATCGGAGAATCATTGTTAATCTATTAAAATTTTTATCAGCAGTTAAATCAGATGGATTTCTATTAGAAATATGATTTGTGGGTGGTTCATGTGGTTCTTCGTATGGTCTTTGATTCATGGTATTAGTAGTATTTTGACTGTTTGTCAATCTTTCCAGTACAACCACGGGCTCTTTATGAATATGTAAATCTGTAACAACACAAATATTAAATATTTAAGCCTCTATCATTGTGGCGCACTTTGATATTTATTTTAAAAGAACGGGAACCTTTCAAAGATCTTAAGTCTAATGTGAGACAATACATTTAAAATAAAGTGAATGATTTCTTCATCAAAAAGACCTTCAAGAAATCAATTAATGAAAGTAGGAGCGTTTGAAGTGATGTAACAGTATTAGGTACGATAGATGACGATACAAAATAGTTTTCGATCGTAAAATGATTACAAGTTAATCAAATTCGGCGAACTTTGACCACAATGTGATACCATCTGTGTATCTAAACATAACATAAAATTTTAACTGATCGCTCTCTGTACATGAAAGATACATGAAAAAACTATTATTAGAGGCCTTTGTTGACGCAATAGCACCTAAAACAATAGTTGTTGGAATTTTTTTGTGTTACTTTGTGCGTTTGTTCGCGCTAATCTGAGGAACGGCTTAACGGATTTCGTTATGCTTTTCACTAATGTATTGCAGTAAGCGTCACTAAATACTTAAAGTTCGTTTCATTACAATCCGTCCATAAATTAAAAAGTTATATATCAATATATTTCTAATTTACAGAACGAGAAAAACCCAGTCCTAAAACAATACAGGCGCTATTTTTGAGAATAAGGCGTAGTTTTTCTGAAGCGAAGCGAGGGCAGTTTGCTAGCCATATACAAGTCCAGTAATGAGTAGATAAGCCTATAATGGGTCATAGCAAAGCTTAAAGGCCGGTTCAGTAAAAATATATATCCTTACTAGCTTTTTAGATATATATTTAAAAAAGACTCCATTTTTTTTACCTTATTTTACATTATTGTTCATTAGGCCTGTAAATGAATGAATTGTGATGATAAAAAATCCATACATGGGATATTTTTCAAAATAGTAGTTGCTAATATTGGGTACATGATTTAGACCCGAAGAAAATAATTTTAAAATTTTTGTCAGATTGAATAATCAATGGACTAAATTTAATGAAATTTAGTATGATGATTGATTAATTATCATTCGGATCTAAATGAAAATTTCTTTATACAGCGGAATAACCTCTTATGGCACTGCCACACTGCTGCGACAAAATCTTTAATTTCATTACCGAAATTTCGGTCGTTCAATCTTCAGAACTCATCATCAGATTTTCATTATACTCAAAAGAGACTAACTCCGAGTCATTCCTTGTACACTAAAAAATAATTATTATAATCAACGGAACGGTTTATAAACGGAATTATGATTGTGCATGGCACGTTGGCAAATAGAAATGTTTTTTTTCGCAGTGCGAATATTTGTCGACATCAATGCTGGAAAATTATAGGTCAATTAAACCGGAATGGTATATTATTTTCCCAAAGCTTTTCAAGCTATGCTTGAGAGAATTCCAAAATCCAGGTTTCTAAATAAATTTGTACCTTTTAATTGGTATTATAATTTCAGGCGGTATTATTGGGATACATGGCAACAGGTCGATTTCCTCTTTGAAGTTTTCTGTCAAAATGGTTGGTTCAGTAATATTTTCACATATGGTGCTGCATAATCTTGCTGGATTCAAATTATGCAGTAAAATAATCTTCAACCGAAGATTGTATCGCCTTTGGTCTGGCACAATTTTCCAAAGCAAATTGAGAGCGGATTACAAGTGTTTGACAAAATACTTACTTCTAAAAGATACATTATCTAGAAGCGCCTTAACATCCGTATTGTTACGTACGACATTTCTTTGTTCTTCCTTATTTGGAGCTACATCTATTTTCGGTTCGGAATTACTAACATTATTTGGAGGTATGGGAACCCCTTGAGCAAACTTACGTTGAGCTTGAACTTTTCTGTAACAAAAACAATTCTATAAACATAACATACAGAGTGTAAGCGCTGTTTCGCCGGGTACTGTTTTAGGTAATACAATAACTTGGGTGAAACATTCAACAGGTATTTATACATTACGTGTTACGTTGACATTTATAGTATAGTATATAACTACATTTATAACAAAAAGTGAGATACATTATAACATTTCTGGACAGTTGATTGAAACCTAAAAATCTAGGTAGAAATGACAACAACCATTTTATAAAATAATACACAGGCCATCTCATTTTCAATTTCATAAAGTACCAGGCAGACGAACTTACCATACTAATAAAAAAATACATATAAAAATTATGCTGCATAGGTTTCATAGTTCAGGCAATTGTTTGTGACTAAGGTTCACTAGTGCTATTAAATATTTATTGAAAGGTCTTAATTTTAAACAGGACACTAATATTAAAAATGATGCATGTATGTTGATGATAATGAAATAATTTCATTATTTAAGGTATCCTAACCTTTACTGGAAATACAAAATTGTTTGATTACTAAAAATATAGAATACAAAATAGAAAGAAGGATAAAGACAGGTAAGGAGGATCATATAATTAAATGTATATTTGAGGTAGTAGGATAATCTATTCATGATTGAGACTAAGCCAAAGTATCCTGTTAAAAGCCAAAATTACAGCAAACAGTCCCTCCTATTGGAAAATTTTGAACGAAAACTAATGGGTAAGGCTGATTAAAAAAACTGGATGGTAAAATATATACACAATATAAATTGCCATTATATACAGTAAAAGGTACTTAGCAATGGCAATAATATTTTTATTTGTAAACTTAAAGAATTTAAAAAAAAAAAAATTAAAACAGTCATTTTGTTTTTGCTATATGCTGCCAGCATAATGAAATTTTTTTTGTCAATAACTATCATTGTTTTAAGTGAATGTAGCCATAGTACTTGCAAACTGTAATTTCTACTGCAAAATGTTCAGTAATGATAATAAATGAATGAAACAATGAATGCATCATGATAATGAAGAGGTAACCAGGACAATTAGTATTTTCTAAGGATGCTTTTGATTGATTTTATGAATCAATGAATTTATTCAAATGAACTACAGTAATCAATAATTCACTTCAAGTGAAGTCCACAGATAAGAAATAAATTAATAATATAGTTCAATTACAATTTAATATGTTTTTGTTTGCTAAAAATGTATGTTCACAGCTCACAACCTAGTAGAAATATGTTATATTGTAACTAAAAAAAAAATTGACAAATCTATACTTGTATCCCAGATTCTATCTGTGTAAGTTATCAGAAATTTAAGCCGAGTAGTAGCCATCAGTAATTAATAATTATACTCTGAGCATGGTATGCATGTGACATTTGCAGCAATTCTCATTTACTTTTTAGGTTGCTATGACCTAATAACAATGTTTAAAATAAGAACTTATAAACAGATGTTTATTTTCTAAAACTTTGTATATTAAAAACAAAAACACTATTAATAATTACACAATGATGGCAAAATATTTTCTTTACATGCCCCATAATAAACAGAGGCTCAGTATTCCATGTAACATTATGTTAAATGTTAGTTATTATGTCTATCCAAGTTCATTATGCTGATGCAGTAAGTGAGCCAAGATTTTAGTATGGTGGCAAAATCTATTATGTGCAAAAAATATATTGTTTCACTAAACGGCCATGCATCCATGTGAGCAACTAAATGCCAATATTTAAAAAATGAATGCCACCAGCAGCTTTATTTGCTTGACTTTAATTTGGTATTATTAAGAAAAATGTCCTGTGTATTTATACAATAAACTACAAATGGACAAAATATATTACAGATAGCCTCAAGCTATGGGTCAACATGTCCTTGTTAGTTTCATGGTAGTTTTCCATACAATGCCATCCAATGCTGGAATAATCTTTCATCACCAATTCGTAACTTGCAAGCAAAACAAATATTTAAGTCAATTTCAAGTAATAACATTTGTTTAATTTAAAGTAATCCTAAAATGCAATTAAATTTTGTAACACATTCTCATTCGTTATTCATTACTTAGGAAAAGCTCACGCTCCCATATATGTGCATGCACACACATACACTAGTTCACATGAAAAAATAGGTAATATGAATAAGAATAAAAAAATGTTACTCATACACTAATTCTGATTGTCAGGTATGGTGACCACTTTTGATCCACATAGCCTGTGGTACACACATGGTATACTACTACAATAGAATAGAATAGAAGAAATTGTTTATTTTCATACTAATTTTAATTTTACCATTGGTAATAATCAATATGTCTATTATTGCATTAGGCCTATAATTCATAAATTTCCCTAAATTATCTATACTAATATTATAAAGAGAGAGTGCAAATTTAGTGACTTTGTGTATAAGCGGAAGGTAATCTTCTACCCACTTCTGAAAAGGTAGAAAGGTAAAAAGATGTAGTTCGGAAGAAGGTAATCACCTGAACCAAAGCACCTTTTTGAAAAATCCTTATATCATTGGAAAGGTACATTATTCTGGATGGACATACGCTATATAATTGTTCCATCCAAACAAAGTCTGGGTGGGCTGCTAGTGAATTAAATGGTATTCTTAATTGCCTTCACCTAACTACATATAATGTTTAAATATTTATTATGATAGCAAATATTTGAAATTGCAGTTTGCACTCATTAATTACATTGCTAACCTCTTGAATGAACTGAATGAACTCTATAGAGTGTGAACTTTTCCTGTCCTAATTATGACTATGTTAGCGAATAGTGGTAGAAGCAAAAAATAACGTTCATAAGTGTATTTACTGAATACCTATATGATTAAATGATTTTGAATTTGAATACGATTTTTAGTCATAATTTTTTTGTATTGTTTTTTTATTTACTCCTATATGCATGCAATATTCAGACAGAATAAAAGTTTTTCTTTATTTGATATAAAACCAAATGATTTGCCTTACTTGGGGGTTAGTTAATGATGTGAGAAAATGCCACAAATTGTTGATATTTCTAAATAAAGTACATTTTGACATCATTTTATGGTCATCAAACAGTGTCAAACTGATGTCAAATATAATTAAAAGGCAAAACAAAATAATAATAAACGTTTATACACTCACACTCCTACACTAGGAGTCCCTGTGTTATGGGAGGCATGGACATACAACATATATGACATGACAAACACTCATAACCCAAGAACAAACATTTATCTGTCACATAAATGTCTACACTGGTTGGGAATTGAACCTGGAATCCCTCGCTCAGCAGGCACGGTCACTACCAACTGGGCTATGGGGGTCTCGTCAAATAATATATATATAATATAGATCTGAATTATGGTATTTTAATGCTCAATCATATTGTGACTGTATTTTAAGTAGTAAATGTTTTACTCATTAGAATAATTCTCTAAGAATATTTATCAACCCATCCCATCAAAAAGGCACCGTTTTCAAAGTAACTATTAAAAAATTATGCCAAGCTTAAAGTACGTACAAGAAATACGGCGTTAAATTAAACAAAACCCCAAAACCATCAAAAAGACACTATGTACTGTCAAATAGAATCAAAAAATGACAGTTGTCTAAGCAAATACTTAAACTTTATCATAATTTACTATTTTTAATATTCATACAATTGTAGTGGGTAAACCAAGAGAGTGACGAAATGCGACTAACAACTTAATGTTACGTGCGGTGTTTCACCTGATTGACGATTCATATTTTTAACTACTCTTTCATATTTCTATAACGTGTTGTGTCTCATTTGGGGGTTTTTCATTCACCTAGGGTATGCCGCCTTAATTGAGCTTTACGGTTTTGATTCGGGCAATAAAGTCATACATCATCCATCCATCCATCCATCAGCCTTTGAAGGTCCACTGTTGAACATAGGCCTCCCCTAACTTGCGCCACTCTGACCGGTCCTGTGCCTTCTGAATCCAGCGGATACCCGCTGTCTTCTTCAGGTCGTCAGTCCACCTGGTCGGGGGGCGTCAAACATACAACAAAGTCAAGTAAGGCGTTTGGTAAGTCATACATACTTAGTTGCAAACAAAACCATTCGCTTTCTCGTCTATTTAAGGTTTAGTTAATTTCGCACCAACACAAGATTTTGTAACATTTGTGTATGTTTGTATAAATCTTAGGTAGGTCATTTTGCAACATGTATTCGTCTACATAAAGAATACTCTGGTACAGCACAAGAAAAAATTGTTTGCAAATAAAGATGACAAAATTTGACGCCATTAACACGTGCCGCTGTCAAACATAATTTTGTTCGAAACTTTAAACTTCTAATTAATCCTAATGCATACTTTAACAAGTAACATTAAACACAATAAACATATTTATAACGGATAGATCACTAAGATAAATATTCAACCCGTGTTGTAGTATTATTGTAAATAGTTTTGTATTTTGTAATATAAAAAGCAACGACGATACAAATTGAAATTAACCTACCGCTTTCTGTCCATGACGAGACGCTGTCCACAATAATGCCTAATTGTAGAAAAATAATACCGAAATACGAAAATAAAACTATTATTTAAGTCGCGAACATTGAACAACACCGACAAAATGGCAGATTATACATTGGCGGTTAACGGTGCTGCCAATAAAAAAATATTTTTTATTCACATCATTTAGACCCGTCAGTGCAATTCCCCGAAATTCCCCGCTTGTTTTAATTCATTCCCCAAAAATTCCCTGATATGATATTTATGGAACAAAAACACTGTTTTATACAAAATTAGTATAAATGTAATTATTTGAGAAACAGTAATTGAAATAAAATTTTTCTTTGTTGATATATGTAGGAACTTTTTTTATATTACTTGTTTAATAATAGCTGCACTTTTAAACACTTTAATAATTCTATTAAAAATTTCAACCATAAACAACCATTTAAAAAATCGATAAACATGAACAATGAATTTATGATGATGTAGAAAATATAAAATCGTCTTCAAATGACAGTTGAGCAGGCATTTGAGTGGTGTTACCATTCAACATGATGCTAGTAGTGTCGAGCTGTATCTGTTAAGATTATTTAGTTGTAAGTATTACTGGTTATGAAATAGATTCATCCTATCGATAAAATTGGTCTGGATTCCCCGAAATTCCCCGATTTATGTCATTTCCCATGCTCTCCCTGCGATAACCATAAATTCCCCGTAAATCTGGGATTTTCCCCACGATTGGCAGCACTGGCGGTTAGAGATATTTGCCGTCTGCACAGAGTACATTAGTATATACTGCTTGTATGGCATGCGAGTACGGTATGCATATAATTGTAATACCTAACGTAATATAATAATTTAAAAAGTATATAATATAAAGTCATGTAATAATATTTTTCTTAATCGTAAGCTGAAAAATGCTCCATATTTACAAAAGTGTCGTGCTATGTCGTGGCTTAGCTTACATATGCAAAGCACCAACGGCACTATATCTATTTATTTTACATTTAGTATGAATTCATATTCACTACCATGTTGCCGTCATATTGCGATCGTAGTAACTCTAATTGTGTCAGGGTTTTGATGTAAGTTATAACGAGCCACGACATGATACGCAATTGTACATAGGTGCTACCATTGATTTAAAAAATATACTAACAAACGATTTGTTACGGCTAAATTTATTTCACCTCTAATATTTCTGTATTTATTCTAATAACTTCAATGATATTCTACAATCATGGTTTAATAGAACGCTCTAGAATAAAATTAATACGATAATTGCATACATTTAAATTTTGTGTTACAACAAATGAAAACGAAATGAATGGCAGATTTACGTAATCTATAAATTATACAAAATTATAGTACTATTATAGTATTCACACTTCAGTAACATCAAAGTATTGCGGATCGAAACATAGACAGATTCGCATTGGTATTATTAGTTCCCGACACGTTCGATTTTAAAAAGACGGTGGTGGGTAGCCTACTACTTAAAATACTCTACCACCTTATCCTATGACCCAGTTTAATACCGTCGGTACTAAACTGGGTCGTACTCGTACCAAGCCCAGTGACCTTGAAGAGGAGGGACCGTTCGACATAAACTCGTCCGTGGTTCAATAGGATGCACCACGAGCATCGGACTTTTTACTTTAGTTTAATGAGCTTAGACTCAAAGACGGATAGAGCCCTTTGCACCACAAATATTTATCAAATAATAATTTCTGAGGTAACAAACATAAAAAAAAAACGAATTGAGAACCTCCTTTGTTTTTGAAGTCGGTTAATACAAAATTTGCAGATAAGTAAAAATTTGATTATTTAACTGATGCGATTCCTAATTGTTCTTCTTCCACTATCGCTTTTAATCGTTAGTTATCAAATTGTGTGGCTGAATTTCCATTGGTACCACAGCATAATTCATGTTTGTTTGTCATGAAACAATAAGGAAGGCTAACTTTTTATAATCGGGAATACAATGACGTCAAAGCAAAAACAAATAATTGTACAGAACCCTGTCGTTAATTTGAAATAAACTTTCAATTTAAGTGTGTTTAAGTTGATTATCGACACTTACTAAAAACCTAAATAAGTAATATCTGTACATAATGCTGTTTTAAATTCATCTGTTTAACGTTATTTTTATGTTGTTCTCTATGTCTGTACTTTGCCTTGCATTCAATTCTGCATCGGTCTCATGTATTACAAATATTTTAAGATGATATTGTAATAGCAACAAAAGATATATAGAATATTATAAAAGTATAATATGTAGCGTAATAATGAAAGGCAATGTGCTAAAAATTTGAGAACGAGAAAGATATAATTGATTGTGTACAATGTGGATGCTAAGCTTTAGATGTTTCTTTTAACTTCTGTGTAGTGTTTGTTGTTATCAAAAAGAAACCGGTACAGTCCGCCAGTCGAGTCGAGTAGTTAAGTCGTGCATGAGATGTTAATTCGGTATAATAATAATTTTTTCGCGGTATCCCCATCATTGTCAATTGTCATACAATTAAAGCTTGGTTGCCGACATATTTGATTATTTAATTTGATATTACAATTCGTAACTTAGATAGTACTTTTAAAAATTGTATAAAAGCAGTGGTCGGTAAGTGTGAAATGAGTTTGAATGTGAATTTAATAATTTTACTAAAGACTTTATTGCTAAATATAGGTACTTTGCCGTTACTGGCACGTGTTTTTTCTGAGATTGAATATTCGTTTAACATAAACGGCTTAAATCGAAATAGGAATGAAATTATAACAATTAACTATATTTATAATCTAATATTATAAACAGTTAATATTGTTTCTATTCCGAGCGTTGTTTTTGAAATCACAAATTCGAATATAATTAACAAGATAAATGATAGATTATCTCTGTGTACAATTGTGTGCTACAATTTTTTTAATAACGATGTTTTTATTTCGCCATATATTTATAAATTGAGTACAAGAATATAATGTTAGATAATAATGTACTTACAAAATTACAGTATGTATAAAAACTGCAATTTTCCTCAAACCTGTGTAAGGTTAGCTTTCTGGTTAAATATTGGATTTATGTTGCTTATGAATACTCTTTGTAGGAAAATAATTTATTTTTATATATTCTCAAACTGCACTCAAACTGTAAGAATATATGCAATAATTTTGTCAAAGGTTTGCATGCTAACATAGAAGAAATTTAAATGCATTAATTATTTATGGTTTGTTAATCTTTAATTCATACAACTGTTGGAATTTCAAGCTTTCTTTGTGAAATGAACTTTTTATAGATTGAATACAATGTAATTATTGTCTGGTTGAAAGCTTAAGTAAAGTAAAATAATTTTTATCACTTTCTGTAAATCTTTTACTATGTAGTAATTCATGCATGTTTTATTAGTTAAAAGTTAAACTAATTTTTGAAAGTAAAATTGATTACAACAAAACTGCACCATTGAATAAAATGTAAATACTGACAACAAAAGAATAAGTTATGTACAATGATTAACATAGCTGCCCTTTAGTGTAAAAAAGTTTTAAATAGATAAGTTGTACTTTTTATACTCAAAACTCCTGAGTTGCGATTAGATTTGTGTCTTTGACACCAATATTATTTTATAGTAGTATCACATTCTATTGAAAAAGAAATAATGTATAGAAAATTATATTGAAACACATATGTTAGTGTCTGAATTTTGTATTTTAACACTGCAAACTAGTAGCTTTCTATAAACCCTACTCACGGACAAACATAAAATGTTGCCATTGTTTAATAGCAATATTGAAATTCTTGAAGGTAAAAAATTAAAAACGAGAGTAAGATAATTTTGATGTTTTTTTATATCATTCCTCATTATTCTATAACATGATAGAAGTGCAAAGAATTATTTTGACTAGTATATGAAAATGGGTAAGCAACAAGAAAGTGTTAAGCCTAGTCGTCTCTTTTTATGGTCCCTAAAATGGGTGTACTGACTTTGGATGTTGCAAATCTATAAATCTGATGTTAGCCAGTGTAGCAGACCATAACCATAAATGTTGGTAATATATGAGATACACATAATTTGGATAATCTCATTTTGTAATGTTTTTATCTATAATAATTTTCTGTTTCTTGAAGGTTATTATAAAACATATTAGAATTTCAGATAAACATACTATGTCAAACAACATGAGCCATAAGAGATCTGGACCAAACTCTGGTTGCCCCAGTAAAATAAAAAAACATCGCAAACATGCCTCTGAAGACGATGACAGTGAGTCTTCGCTTTCTGACCATCATCAGGAACAGTCAAGAAGCACACCTTCTCCTATTGTTGATGAACCTATGGCAAAGCTACCAGAGGTAAATTTCAAGTGCAACTTTATAACTGATTGCCCAATTATGAGATTATCTGGAATAGTTGTGCTTCTAATTCAATAATATTTTTCACTAATGTTTATTCCTTGTTTACTTTATAAATTTACATGAGTCATGTGAGTTTAAGATTTTTAATATACTATATTATACTTGAGACTTTTAAAGGAAATTGAAAGGAATTTTTTTGCTATTAAAATTGCATTATTATTATGCATTTAAAGAGAAACATTTGTTTGAATAATATTTAATGTTCCCTTCATTTACAAATAAAAAAAATTGGATTTGTTAAAAACTTGAACACAAAACCATATCTTGAGTTCAATACAAATGTATTGTATGATTATAGCTTGACAATCTTCGTCTGCCCTCGCTTCACTTCAGAAAAATATGCATTATGCTTGGTAAATCACCTGCATTGCTTTAGAACTGGGTTTTTCTCATTCTAAGAAATATATTGAAGACCAATTAACTGAAATCACTACATCATGGCTTAAATGATCTCCAGTCCACCAAGTCCAGCTTCAGTTTGCAATCACTTATATTGGGATATGGAGCCGACTCCTGTTCTCAGATGAAACCAGAATGTCCTTGCATGGTAGCGACCGTCGACGGAAAATCTTTATGAGACCGCGGGAGTGATTTGCACAATGCTGTGTTGCAGAAACACTGGAATATGGGGGTGGGTCTGTATGATGTGGGCGGGGATTTCTATTGAATCAAAACGGAGCTGATATTCGTATCTGCTGGAGGTCGGGAGGGGGACTAATTGCAGAAAGATATATCAATGACATTTTGCTAGGCCATGTTCTCCCCTACGCCAGGTTTATTGGGGAAATTTTTGTGCTAATGCATGATAATGACCGTTGCTAAGTGACAAGAAAGTACCTGGAAGAAATCGGGATTTCCACACTAGACTGGCCTGCCCTCGATGGCTCAGGCTGGTTGATCATATCTGGGACGAGCTGAAAACTTCGGCGTCGTTGCAAGACCTCAAAACTGCTTAAGTCAAAGAGTGGCAAGAAACCCCACAACATTCCATCAGAAAACATATTCGGTTAATGAAAAACCGTTTACAATAAGTCATAGAGCCAGTAGGGGTAACACGAAATATTGAGGGGAAATAACATAAACATTGTTAATATTTTTTTTGTCTTTTTACATTATTTCCTATTCATTTACGTGTCCACAACTTCAATGTATTGCAATATTTACCTGAGCTTAAGAAGGAAATTAGATTAATTTTAAATATTTTTCATATTTTAAAAAGCTAACAAAATTACCTTTCAAATTATATACCACAATCCATGGTTCATTGCATAGAAATTATAAAAAATTGTCTTGAGCAACCCATAATGAAGTGATTCCAGTTTATTGCTCTCGAATGTATATTAATTTATGACTTATTTATGGATGAATTGCAATGAAACGAAATTTAAATATTAAGTGATTTCATTAGTGAAAACCATAACGATTTCAGTTAAGCCGTTTCTGAGATTAGCGCGAACACACAGACGAAACACGCAAAAATTCTAACAATTGTTTTGTGTTCTATTGCGTGAACAAAAGCTAATAATAGTTTTTCTCATATATCCTTCATGTACAGAAAGCGATCAGTGTGTGTGTCAGTTTGTGATAGTGTATTTTCTGCATGACTTGATAAATTGAGATAATGTTAACACAATATATATGATTTGTTGATACAAAAGGTATTATCGGAAACAATGTTTATTTAAATATTATCTACTAAGATTATATGTTGTTACAGGAACTATTAAAAACCTTTTATAAAACACCTGGAGTACTCATGATAGCTGGTCTAGTTTCTTGGGATCTTGTGGCTAAAAGAGACAACAATCCATCCAAGCGAACTCACCCAAACCTCTACACATTCCACAAATTCACTAATCTCAAGGTATTCAATTCTTCCTTACGTGCATGTTGTAATTTTAGTAATCATTAAACCACAAAAAAGTATTCAATACAGGGATTGGCAGCATACCTCTCCACCAAACTGCATTGGACAGTGGATTCCACTGCAGTTGTCTTTTATTATAGCTTGTGCACAGTAGTGGACTTTTTTTTTGGACTGCTAGTATATTAAAGTTATTAAATAGTATGCGATAGAGTTGGTAATTAATAATTAATAAGTAGAAAACAGATACGTTTTTTATGTTATTAATCGATAAACAAGCAGTGAGTGGTTCCTAGCCAAGGTAGAAGCAGGGAATCCTCTTATCACTAGTTCTATTAGATCTAGATAGACAAGTATGGGAAAAAAAATCTACTCTGAGTTCCGTCGCGTTAAAAGTGAGTGGTATAGAGGACAGCTACCTCCAAAAGATAACCGCGTCCATTGTTCAGCAGGGTGCACAACGAGCCGGGGAGGTTGTCTCGGACTTGACAATGGATGCACCTCTTGTACGTCAAAACATATTGTCTTAAAAATGTGGAGAATAATTTATCTTCCGCATTCTATTTTTCTATGATGAGCCATTTTTTTGTATCTCTCATGGAAGAAATATTTACTTATATGTTTAATAAAATGAGTGACTTTGTACATAATTACAGTATAGGCTGATTGTGAGTGGTTGTTCTTCAGCCCATTCAGTGCTGGTTTCAGAAGATGGAGAAGCATACACTTTTGGTGTGTATTTTACATTCATTCACATCACTTTATTATTTGGTATTTTAACCCTGTAGCTGACTAAAGCTAAATACATTATTTGTTTATAATGTGGGACTACTACTATATCCACTAATACATCCCTCGACAGTCATTTTGCATTTGTGAGGAGGCTTGCAGTAAGAACATAAAATTTTAATTCAAGTGATTGAATGTTCCGAAACTGCAATGTCGGCTTGGCAAATTGATATATTGCTTTCGGATCCCCTACTATACTCTATAAACAGTACTATACCCCTGATATTTATAAAATTGATTCAATAAACAATTATCTTCAACCCTATTTAATATAAATTGCAATGTCAGCTTGGCAAATTGATATATTGCATTCGGATCCAATACTATACTCTATAAATAGTACTATACCCCTGATATTTATAAAATTGATTCAATAAAACAATTATCTTCAACCCTATTTAATATAAACGCTCAAAAGGTTCAGTCTGATCCAAAACTTCATCCTCCGTTTCTATATATTAACGTAATCGTTGAAATTATGTAATGAACATCAGTTTATACACAAAAGTTAGATAAAAAGGCAAAATTTGTACCTTATAACGCTACGATCCCTGACACATGAAATAAATTACTAATAAATTTAGTATTAATTAAAAAAAAAAATTAAATATGTACAAGCAGAAAACTGAAACAAGAAATAAGCATAATTTGGTTACGTCTTCATATCGCCTTCAAAAGGTTCAGCATTCTTTTATGAGGCCTGGAGTTCGTTTTTACAATAAGGTTCCAAAGCTGATACGTCTGTTACCTATAGGAAATTTAAAGCGATGCGTTACGTATAACTTATAGGTAAAATATATTATTATATAGATGAATATAATAATGACTAGGACTCCTGGAAATAAGAGTGTTGAAACCAGTTCCGCGAAGGTTTTAAACTTAGTTTGCAGTGCCATGTTTTGTTTTAAAAGATGTGCTGTGTGGTTACTTTCGCCGTTTCTCTTCCTCAATGTTACACTTTTCGAAACGGTAGTAGAAGCAAAAATTACGTGAATTAATGTATTTACAGAATACCTAAATTAATAAATTATTTTAATTTGATTTGATCAAATAATAAAAATATAATATTAAGTTGCCTTTATATATAAAGAAATAGTAGCGATGAAAAAATCTGTACAATTTTTTTTTTTCAGAAAAGTAGTTACTTCTATTACTACTCAGAAAAGTTAGTTATTAGATACATGATATGCACCATAATGCAATGTTTAGAATTTTTGTTTGAGTGAGTGTCTGATTGTATAGTTGTATGATTGTATGTTCCTCAATAACTCTAAAACTAATGGACCAAATTTAATGAAATTTTGTATGGTGATAACTTGTCATCAGTGCCTTAATAGAAATACTTTTAAGACATAAGGACCTCCTGTGCAGCTGTCACACAGCTACGATTAAACTTTTGGTTGCTTTAACTTTAAAAATTATCATCAGATTTTGACCATATTTAATGGGGACCAACACCGAGCCATTTTTTAAACACTAAAAAAAATTAATTTTACATTTATTTTTACAGGTCGCAATAATTGTGGTCAACTAGGCTTCGGTGATACTGTAACACGCGACATTCCCGAAGTTGTGCCAGCACTTAAAGGGCATAATATCATACACGCAGCAACGGGCAGAAATCATACTTTGTTTGTTACAGGTATGCACACATATTGTACCCATTTGTGCCGGAAAGGTTGTTGTTAAATTCCTAGAAACGAAATTAACCGATTTTTAGAGTGTGTAAGTTAAATGTTTTCGGACATCATGACTTAATTATTGACAGTGACTACATTTAAAAGTAATCCGTTGCTACGACACATCATTTTATAAAACGCGCAATGTGATGTATGCGAAGGAATTGCGCAGAGTTGATCTCAAATGATCTTGGTTCAATGTGTCAATAAGTTCCAATTATAGCATACAACTTAATTTGGTGTGATGAAAGGGTTTGTGGTGGAAATATAGATTTTACATTAGTAGCAAATACCGAAAGCTTATTTTACAATAGTACTAAAACCTGTGTAGGACGATACGTCTCGCGCATCATCTTCTGGCGTGTTTTACTGAGTAACGAACTGTAATATGGGACTGCCCATGTAAGCCTTCATTCATACGTTCATCATTATAATAGATTTACTAACATGGAAATGATATATTTCTCTAAATTGAGTTATTGCCCGAGGTTGAACCAAAATTTTTTTGGATGAGATCACAGTAATTGTCACTTTGCTTTATAAGACCGATAAAGATACCGATACGAACTCATCATAGTAACTGAGACAACGATTCCTAAATACATCACGTTTAGAACTAACTATACGTATCTTAGTTTCATCTAAATTTGACTTGGTAGGTATAAAGAACTCAGTGGTCCATTGTGTTTGATGTCGTACAAAATGGCGACACCGTTTCGGTTTAGCAGGGTTACCACATGATGCATTATATGATAATATTATAACAAAAAAAATCATTAAAGGTTCGTGGGTACTTTATATGGCGTTACGGCGTATGGTTAGCGTGTCTGGGCGTCTCCGTACGAATTCTGTATTGTGGTGGTTTGCGCAGACACCGGGGCGGTGTACGCATGTGGCGACAACAAAAGTGGCCAGTGCGGTATCGGAAACACCACGCCGCAAGTTCTGAAACCTACACGGGTCAAGCTCACGTAAGTTTTTTAAATTATTTGAATATTTACACAGACTAGCGTTATTATTTATTGATTTAACGACACAAAAGTTCTCATGCTTAACGAATACTGGATGAGTTAATATTTAAATGTACCGGGCGCAATTCTACAGCAACCTATATTTTTTACATGAATATCTATGAATATTTGTAATATTTATAATTAATGTATTTCTATACCTCATGTTGGATATTTCATATGCCCGTATTATATATTTAAGTAGGTGTTATATGAAAAATATTTTTTTTTATATCTTTCACGTCTAAGATTTATGGTTGATTAAGGAACATCGAGTGGCTGGCTGCTGGATGCGTGATAGCTGGACGCTACTGTGCTTTAAAGGGCGTCTTATACTGCAGGCCTCCGTTCTTAATGATAGATCGCAGTCTTTAAGTCTTGTCAGAGATCTGCTGGCGAGCTAAGAATTACAAGTGGCGATAATGTTTGGCTATTAGTCTGTATTTCTTTTTTTATCCGTTCTAAACCTAGTGCTATTGCGACGTAAATAGCACTAGTACTCCTCAGTTTGTTTGTGTATGTGAAGCAGTCCAGTGTTTATGGATTGAAGTAAAAATGTATAACGGTTCTTCGCTGTGTCAATTATTGGAAAAGACCTACATTTTAGTGAAATACAATAATTGATTATTCTAGCGTCAGAAGTTCTTAGACCGTCCGATGGGCTCACACAAAGCTATAAAGATTAGGATTAATACGATTTTAATAAAATGTATATTGTTTATTTTGCAGATATTTAATCGTCTATTAATATTGAAGTTCAGTCGACATTATTGTGAGCAAGTTTGTATCAATGACTACAATATTTGTAATATAGCTCCTTTTAACATCTTAAGTAAAATACATAAATACAATATATACACTACTATTAATTACAGCGGAGCACCGGCAGTAAAAGTCGGGTGTGGAGCGGACTTCTCAATGATACTGGACTGCAATGGAGCTTTACATTCATTTGGTTTACCGGAGTATGGGCAATTAGGTAAGTTTTTAATATAGTGAACGACCAAACATATGTAATCCTGGCGTTTTTTTAGTAATATGTACTATAAAAATTAAGACGCATTACATACACTGTTTTGTATAAGAAATCAAGTAATATATTGGCTTAATTTAAGTTGTTGTATGTAATTTATTAAAATAATAATAATATAAGTATTTATCAGTATTGCAGAACACATAAAACATTAAGTCCAGTTAAGCAAACCATGTTTATATTCTTGTACAGTGTAATAATGTGCGTATAATTTTGTCTGCAGGTCACAACACAGATGGCAAATATTTTGTAACTTCAACAAAACTATCTTTTCATTTTGAGACAGTTCCCAAACATATTGCGCTTTTCTTCGAAAAGTCTAAAGATGGTCACGTGTTACCTGTGAAAGACGTCGATATCGTCGACTTTTCATGTGGAAATAATCACACTGTAAGTTTTCCTCGTTATATAAATTTTTATGATATTTCTGTTTTGATACTTTACAGTTTATGACGTATTTGCCGAAGCTATTGTGTTTCGCCTAACACCTACAAAAAATAAATTTGAATGTCACACAAAAGCATTGAAACATCTTGAAATACCGGGGCAATACTTGTACCCCCTCTTCCACTTTGACTCAGTACAAATTGTAATAGTAGCTAAGTACGTATAAAAATATTCCAGTCTTGTAACGTCCATAACGTGTAGCATTTAAAAAAATGTTACCATCTGTATTGCGTGAAAATCGCCATTGTAATGTTTTCCGTCTAATTAATAGACGAACGAGGATGAAATTGGCCGAAAGCCGAGAGGAGCGCACCATTTTCAAATACACATTCGCAAAAACGTCGTTGCGCTAAGAGCATCATTTATGTTATACAAGTTAGCGTCGTATATTTAAATTATTTTTAAGTACATCATTAGAAAACACCATCTTCTTAATTTTTACTCCCAATAACATCCGCGAAGTATCCGCTATAAGTGCTAAGAGCTGCATACATGCAGAAAAATATTATTTAACTTTATTATATATTTTATTCCAAATGGACATAGGCTGTATGTCATATTTTTTTAACCTTAATAAAACCGGGGCGGGCCTTTATTATGTACTAAATAAATTTATATTAAGTTTCCGTCTACAGGTGGCGATTGATTCTAAGAAGCGGGCATTCAGTTGGGGTTTCGGTGGGTTCGGTCGGTTGGGGCATGCCGAACAGAAGGACGAGAGTGTACCGCGACTAATCAAGTATTTTGAGACGCAAGCGCGCGGCGTACGCTCCGTGCACTGCGGCGCAACCTATAGCCTCGCTGTCAATGAACTTGGTAAGCTTAGTTCCACTATTATTACTACTTGTACTTGTGAAAAGGCTTCGAGCATGTGCACATAAGTTAGCACATCGGTTTTTATTGGATAGATTCCTTCCTACGTAAAGTAATCTAAAGACCTAAAGAAGTACCTAAAGTAAGAAAGAAAGTACAGGCTGTCAAGCCGACAGCCGGAAGACAATGAGTCGTTTGGCGGCTGACTTAAGCAGGAGGGTGATAGCTAGCCAGGCAAACTTCACGAAAAGATAATAATACCTATGACTTAACAATAATACTGATAATATAATATTTACGCGAAGCTACCACCAAGCAGGCAGGCTTCTGTTGCCTCTTACGACACCTTGTTCTGTCAGCATGGGATTGGGGGAATATTCTAAGCCGCGTCAATACGGTCAAAAGTAATCTTTTGCCTTTGTATGTTGAAAGGAAACCCAAGGTACCCCAGAAATTCTATCATTTCGGCAAGTTTAACGCATACCACAATATAATAAAGTATTAATATTAGTCATAGTACGCATGTATAAATTTATAATTAGCGTACTTACAACGATTTTCCTAGAACTTGCGTTAAGATCTGGAAATATGTTTAAAGGTCCTCTTCGCGTTTGGCTTGTCTAGTTATCTCCACAGGTCGAATAAATGACAGAAATCCTAAGGCCGTGGTTTTATTAACATACATGATATATTCGATGTACAATATAGTATCTCCGAAAAACAAAATGTTGTGAAATTGTGTTATACTGTTTGAACTCGACGGTTAGTTCAAAGGTGTACTCCCTGTTACTGAACATGCAATCAGCGAAAATTGATGCGAACCAAGTAGATACTAAAATGTAGTCACCATAGGATCTGGATGGAGAGGATCGGGTGTGTCCAGGTCTGGATTGTAATTTACGCTTTTCCATTGCGGATTTCTATTGATAGTGGCCAGTCAAGGGTTAGAAGTTCTCATACCGGTCAAAGACAAGTGTTTAAGCAAAAGCTTATTCCCTGTTGAATGGAAGCGCTCGTGAAAACTGGTCACTATTGATTGCTTATCAGAAACCTGTCGGCAATCTCTTTGTACAATTTTCGTGACTTAAAATATCTAAGTTGATTTAAAAGTTTTATCGATCGGTGAAGCAGTCACATCTCAATTTAATCAAATGAAATGAAATAACATTTATTCGAAGTTGGTTTTTACAAACACTTTTCGAAAGTTAAACTACGCCATCGCTTCAATAAATCCCTACTTTAAGTGGTCCTGGAAGAAGAAGCGGCAAGAACTTCCGAGGAGTTTTGTTTTTCCTACTCACAGTTACAGAACGCACTATTGGCTATACAATAAACTTATATCCGAGCAGTCTTATCCTTAAAGTAATCACCAAGCTTATAATAACCTTTCTGCTTTTGATGCGAGATTTTAATTTACAATATGGCACTTGTGCCCATTCTAACGGAATTTTATTATAAATATTTACATATCTACCCATGGATGGGCCACCAGATTTTCTAAGTATGTGATAATAAGGGTAAAGGTATTCAATATATGTAACAATATATGTATATAAATTACGCTAAACTGCATATGTTTTTAAAAAAAATATTATTTTACAGGAGCATTGTTCATGTTTGGACAGACTAAAAGGACAGGCGAGGCAAATATGTATCCAAAACCAGTTCAAGATCTGGCTGGTAAGTCTGTCAATGACTTTTGATTTGACTTTGATAGTTTTGCATATTAACTGTTTATTATAGTATATTTTAAAGCTATAAAAAGTAGTGGGTGTTGTTATTGAAGGAATCTTAACATAGAATATACGAGTAAATGTACCTCGAATAATGTTTTGTTATATAATATTTATTCTTGCAACTTGAAAGTTTGTGATATCTTATTTGTGTATGTTTGCGCCACCCACAACAGGGAATCCTATTGCAAGTTTGAGTATGTGAATGTCTTTTAGTTAAAATGCTCTATGAAAACAGCAGCAGTTATATTATGCCCTGGGTTTAAGGAATATCGATCAATATTTCAGGTTGGAACATACGCTGCATTGGTACAAGCAACACGTCCATAGTTATTGCTGCGGATGATGCTCTTATAGCTTGGGGAGTTGCTCCTACATACGGTGAACTGGTATGTATAATTGTTTTGTACGTTGGTAACTGTGAAACCGTTAGGAAATCCGAAAAAAAAAACAATTCAATTTGCAAAATAACTATGTTCTTTGGTTAATTTTTTATTACATAATTACTTAGATTTTTTTTTCTTTTCTGAAATCCCTTCAATATTTAATAACTCGCGTTGAAAACTAAAGCGACCATCCTTTTCGTTACTTGATTACTTTTTAAGAGGCCGTCTTGTATTTAAAGATTCGTATACATAAATCTTTCATCTATTTGTACCCTGTGAAAACACAATTAGCTATTACGAGTAGCTTTTATCAGTTTTGCCCTACATTGGATATTTTTTCGTATGAATAATATTTCTTTGATATTATGTTAAGTAAATTAAAGCTTTTAAAATACGTCAATTGAGTACGACTCTAGGCCTATTGCGAGTGATTAACAAGTATTACATAAAAGATATTGTATAACTTTTCATTATTATTGTATTATTTTTAGACAGACTTAAACTGTAAACAAAATAGTATTTAGATAAATAAAACGTAATATAAAATATTTAACTTTTATTATTTATAAGAATATTTCAAAGGTTGTATATAGATGGCGCAAGTAAATTTTGTCCTTGATCACTCACTTGAATATATATTGTAGAAATATGTTGTAGAAATCTAATTATATGCTTAGAGGACAGTTTCGAAGGTAGTAGTGGAGAGGAAGGAAACTCTTCAAATCGATATTTGAACGGGTAACGTATTGTGGATTGTAAAAATAGATTTATTGAGTTTTACCTACAATGTACAGGGTATGGGTGATATAAACAAATCGACAGCTCGTCCCAGAGAAGTGAGCCGAATGGACGGCCTCAACATTACACAGGTTGCTATGGGCTACTCTCACACACTGCTGCTCTGTGATGACTCATCGGAAGACGTCAAGCAAAAACTTGCCAACATGCCCACTTTTGAACCGTGAAGTCACAGAAAGTTTGCAAAAAGTTATCCCCTAAACTTTAATTTATAAGCTTGCGTAAATCGTCCTCTTATAGTAAAAATCTTAAAGCAATCATTGAACGCAAATCAAAGTTTAAATGCATCATTATTAGGACATGACTATAGAGGTTATTTACATTTAATATTAGTAAAATTTTTTAAGTATAAGCTTTCGACTGACAACCCATTTTTCAGCATCAATTCACATTTTTATGTATAACTGATTTTGATAATCCTAATATTTCGCACGCTTTAGATGAGTAATGAAAATGGGTGCGAACGTAATGGGAATAAAAGAATAGAAATCATGTTCCATTACGAAATCAATGTACAAACTGTGACAGTTTCGTCATATCTATTGGATAGTATTTATGCCATAACTTATTTACTGATAAAATTTCCAGGCTACGCAGCTGGAATGTAGGCGGCCATGATACAATGGCATCTATTGAATGACTGATATACTAATAAATAAACGTGACCTATCGATATCATCATCGCCTTGAAATCTCCTGAAAAATTAATACATTTTCGTGTGTCCACCAGCATTTGGTCTATCTGACGCACACAATTTATAACATAACTAGGCTGTACGATGACTTTGGTTATTTTTCCATTTGAATTGTCATTGACATTTTTTCGAAGAACAGTATTTATTTCATTTATTTATTATATCAATGTTACAGGCTTAGCAAACATTACAGTCCACCAAATTCGTATGAATCGATTACAACGTATATTATCGCAGGTATCAAATAATAGAGAATTGATTCTAATAACTAAGCTTTCAGTTATGCTGGGTTTTTGTATATCACATTAGTGACTGCAATTTGTACCGTGATTAATAAATATAATAAATGTACCCATTTAGATAATTGTTAAAATATGCATAATTGGTATCAAAGGTTTTACGAGAATTTAGTTATCTTTTAATGCCGTCTCTGTTTAGATATAATAATATTAATAACTTATCTCTATCGTTATATGTATTTTTACATCGTGAGAAAGATCTGAATTTAACATGGGTAAAGTAACATTTGCGAGGTCATTTTCTTTCATTATCCATTTGTATATATAGGGCTCACTAACAGAATATCTTGATTTTAGAAGTATAGGTGTACCGGAATCTCATAGCGTGAAAATCGCAATTTATAAGAAACATTGTTTTTATTAAAATAAAGATGTACATAATCAACATTGAATATGCAAATTGTTATATTGTAATGTTAATAATTCAATTTCACATTTCACGCGTCAAAATTATTGTATTCCTTTATCGTGTTTACCCGTTATAAATAGTTCCCTATTTGCTCTTTTATTCTGGTATGCATATATGTATACATAACAATGAAACAATAAACTTAGTTTCTTTATATAATAGAAACATTCATCTAACTGAACGTATTATCAGCATTTGAATGTCAATGACCGTATATTTGCAACAGTTTTCACCATATGCATCGCAATTCTATTTTTATCCTGAGGCATTTAGCGATAACTAAGCTTCCGCGTTTTTAAACGGTGATTTATTCTTTTATTATGTGTCTTCATAAAAATAATTTGTTTTATTAGTTATTTTGTATGATTTGTTCGAGATTTACGGATTGTTTTACGTAATTTGAATTCAAAGTTTTTACTGACGATACGGTATCATATAAATATGGTGAAGATCTACCATTTAAGTCCTGAGTCACATGACGGAACTCGTTAAGTAATGTATACGAAGCGGCTATGATTAAAAATAATTGCTGCTTTTAGTTCAAGATGTTTAATAGGTGACAAATTTTTAAGAAATATACCGGAAGCTGATGTGCTTCGCCGGTTTTTTTAAAACCGCTGCCTAATATATTCGTTAACTGTAACATTTATCTCATGAAGTCAAAACGGTTACAATGAAATTCAGCGTGCCAACACATCACAGTAATCAGATAAAAACTGAATCTTGAAGATTTATAGTGCAATCTTGCATACAAAGATAGCTGAAATAATTAATTTTTTTTTTCCTTTTGATACTTTGTTCATACCAGGTACAGAAAGAACTTTAATATATAATGAAAAAAACTTTAACATGTAATGTGTAATTTATTAAATTGGTCACAATTTTATGTTCACATCCGAAGTACAAATGTTATTAATCAGCTATGACAAGTAGGTACAAAACATTCAGGGGGGCCCAAATTTTTTCCAAAGCATTAGAGGCCCATAAGCAGTGGTTATCCCTTATCATAAGGTGTCCCATTTGTTCGTTTGTACGCATAATGCGTAAAAACACGCTCGCTATGTAAAATTAGGTCTCGTGAAAAAATCTCAAAATGGGCAATTGCCCATTTAGCCCCAGGTTGATAGCTGCACCACTGTTAAATAACCACTTTAATATACAACGTAAACTCATACTGTATTGTGCTTATTTTGCTGCTGAACATCTTATTTCGTTTTTTTTTGATATATCGTATTGAGTGACGTTAGTGTTCTATTTACTGCTGCGTCTGTCATATCGCAAATAATAATTATATATATTTGTTGGATGTCCCGAAATAAATTATGATATAGTTGATAAAGTTATCTTTATACAAGTAATTGATTGCTCAATTATTTCCGTTGTTTCTATGAAAATAAAGAAAATGCGGACTTTATTTGTAAATGAAATCATGCCAGTAAATGTTAACAAATAGGTTTTTTATTGTATTAAGTAGATATTGAAGAATCTCATTAATAGTTTCACGGATTTATATAATAACATTTAAATAAATAATTATGTCATATATTTCATACGTAATTGTGAAGTATATACAGACTCTGGATATTGGCTATTTGTAATTTATGGTTATCGTACAATTAGTTTCATACTATTCAATTTAACTAAATTCTTTTAGGATTCCAACGTACTTTTTAAAGATATTTGCTAATTTAGATAACAGGATGGCTAAGAAATAGTAAATAAAACATTTTTACTCTCTGTATGCGAGTTAAGTAACTGTCAAATAATTAATCATGTATTTCAACCTCTGATTAAAATATATAATTAACTACTTGACTGCTATGAGATTCGCCAATTTGGACTACATTGCCTATGATTATCAGATTAAATTAAGTAACTCTGATGTATACTTTATAATTTATTATAAAACTATACAGAAGGTCTATGATTATTAAATCTTGAAATGCGTGGGTTCTCTGCCCTTTTTTCTAAATGTAGCTGTTTCCAATAACTTTGTGCTTAAAAAAAATTACATAAACTTGCTCGTCATAGTCGTTAAAGTATTTCATAAATGGATGTAAGTCAAAATAAAAATTTGAGATACATACTGTATAAAGGGAAGTGATTTTATTACTGTTATTATTTTATAACAAGCTTTATTATTGGTAAAAACATTATTAAGCCTTCAGAATCTCATAGTAATGTGCACCTACAGTTTATTATCTACCCATAAATTGTGGATTAAGTAAGTAAGTACTTTTCTCTAAGTAATTATTGTTTATTTGTATACTGCCAATGTAACTACCTCATACCACATTGCGTGACTCTTTAAAGGATATCGGCGTTACGTGCAAAATTACCAATTAAAATAAGACTACATTATTTTAAAAATTAATTCACCCTTCATTCGCTTGCATCCCAATCGAAACTAGATAGATATCTTCAAGTTTGAAACAACAATGATTAAATAATAGTTACGTTTAAGTAATTGCATCACATTTATTTTTACATATTTAATCAAAGCGCAGTACTTTTTATAAGTGGTGTGAAAGTGACCACAAGAATGCATTTTCATATCCACGGTTCCTATTCGAATATTGTACAGGTCACCACTAGCTATATTTTTCATCCGGCGTTAATATGTTACAAATCACATAAACAGAGCGTTATTTGATTTGTCGCTACGTTTCTGTTTCAAAGTGGTACTTTTTATGTATTTTGGTGATAGCAGGATATAACACCATAAGGATACGTATATGACTTCTGAGATGTAACTAAAATACTACCGTCAATAAGCGTATCCGACCATTGATTACTATCTAGCTTTGTTCTACTTATACAGACAAAAGTCTCTTGGTTGATACAGATATATTTACTAAACACCTACATTGAATATAATTTAAACATGTAAGTAAAAATATCAGATGTAAGGTTACGATTTTATTGTTAATGTACTAGAATACTTTTCGCAAATTTAAAACATTAAACTTAGCGTTCAATAATTAATATTAACGCTATAATTTTTTTTATGTTTATGAGAAATTTATAATTTTGCAAAGGTATAAAAATAAAAGTTCATAATGTTTTCAATAGGCTGTGCAAACAAAGAAATATTTTTTCAAATTGTACTGGTTCAGTCTGAATATTAATTACTGTAAAAACCAAACATTCATAATAAAACAAAGACCAAACAATTTTGAAACTTAGAATTTATCAATTAGCCTTCATAAATTTACCAGATTCCTGCTGTTTCAGTAGTTTAATGTGTATTATGAATAAAAGAATAATATTACATTGATATATTTACACGAAGTCTGCAGTAAGATCATAGCGTTTTGCAATGTATACGTTATTAAATATTATATTAACAATACTTCTGTAAAGAAGGAAATATATAAGACGCGTTATGATGTTAATTCAGCATGTTCGCAAATCTGAAGATCAAAATAAATAACTACTCCTTACGATTCCTCAATTAAACCATAATGATGGTAAATGTTGTAAAATAATTTTAATAGAATCATTAATATAACATAAATCATTTAATAGCGTATTCATCGAAAGGTATAAATCGAGGTAGGTATTTATTATAAATAACCACCCATATGTTGTAAAGAATAATCCACGTGATCTGAGAGTTCGAAATATTTTATTTTCAATTTTACTTGGTTCAAGTTAGATCTGCTAAAAATTTTAAAGTCATAATAACAATAAACCATGTACACTAGTAATGCCGTCCGTTTATATAATTATAAGGTATACATTGTTGATTTTTATGTAAATAACTAGCGGCCCCCCTCCGACTTCGGGTTGAACAATTAATCATACATACATGATTACACATATATATATATATATATATATATATATACATAGCCCATTATCTGCGCAGTCAAGTGTTTTCCCTACATACCAAATTGAAGTTAGTGATTCATAAAATGAATATTTATCATGAAATTTTACAAAAATATTGAATGTAAAGACAGACAGGCACTATAGATTTATATAGTAGTAAAGATAGAAACTACTCGATCAACGCGTTTCAATAAATTCGTTATGTTGAATACATTGTACTGTTATTCCGAAAACCATTCACAATTAAATTATAATATGATACAATTTGTACTGAATTGTCTTATCGTCATAACCTAATGAACCTATCAAAATGTATTGCATTACTTAAAAAAGTGAACGCATAAGCAGAAATCGGACGCTTATATTATTTATAGATATAGATCATAGAAAAATGGGAAAGTTGGAAATGGCCGTGCAGAATAATTGTATTAAATGGGTATGGGACTTAGGCACAACTTCTTAAGGCCTTCACCCACTACTCACTTTGTGAATTATACATATTTAGCGCCTTAATTCTTAAATTAAGAATTGTCATTATTATTATATGGGTTATCGTACAATTTGAGCTAAGTATGGTATAATGCCATAGTATATAAGTCTTGTTTGATATGACATCCGAATTATGGAATGGTTTGAAGTAACTTGCTTCAAAATGGGATTTTCAATTGTGGTATATAATATTTCGTTGAATATAAAAATATACATATTGTTAGACTTCACATACCGAATAGCTGTTTTCACAAGCATTTTTTTTACACTTGCACACATAATGACGGCTCCCAAGTTATAATAATACAGTATGTTTGTTTCGTATAAATGTGTTTTAAGGATGACATGTGAACGAGCTGGATAATAAAAATGAGAACAATAGGTCTGAAGTTACTCTTATCTAATGCTACCCACCTTTTTGAATGTAGTATACGATATTATAAATAATGTGTCCATTCGTCATGGAAATAGTATAATATTTGTACCTATTAAGTAATTAGATTTTAATTACGAAGATTTAACATAAATAAAGTAAAGCGTTTGTCAAACTTCGTACTTACTGTTGTAAGCTTAATTTAAGTTGACTGGTTCTTCTGCACTATCGTGTGTCATTTAACATTCCTTCACAGGTTAAGATGGTTTAATGTTTTCAGATTTTCGACACTGGCATTTGTCTACAAAGAAAAATAAGTCAATTATCCATTGTATTCTTAGATCTCCTTTAGTGTCACTTTAGATTATTAAGGTATCGTTAAATATAAATTTACACCTTAAAATTGTAATACACTTACCTTATATTATATTTATACTATCGCATTTACGTTACATTTGTATGTTGAGCGGCGTGGTCATGTCGTGATATTTGAACTTTGTATTAGGATTAGGATGAATACGATGATTTTGTAACGTTTCCATTTGTACGTTTCGATTTAATAAATAATTTTCCTATTAATTTTGTTTTTTTTTTTTGTTATCAGTTATACCACAATATGATATACCACGAATAATCAGATTTTCATCAGTCTTATTAAAATAGGTTGCTAATTCTTGCTGGTTATTATAGAAAATACAGTCACAGGACGAGAATAAAAATAAAAACATAATTAAACCTTGGTCATATGGAATCGGTAACCACCCATAATAATTATATATTATAAACAAACATCAATAATAGTGTATATTAAAACGTGTGTTTTATAGGCTAACTTACATTATATTCAAATATTTTTTCGGTATATACAATATAGCCTTATAACTCCACCTATTGGAATGCATGTCGGTAAGTAGGAAGAAGTACATCACCAAGCTACTGATCACTAAGTTATTGATGCGATTCAATAGCATTCCTTCAGAAGTTATAGGTAACAGACGTAATAATAACTCAGCTCTGAAAACTATGGATGAAAGATCATTATCCATTGAAGGCGTAGGTACGGTTCTGCGAAATTTTAACGAGTCAATAATAAAGAATACAATAATATTATACGATGTCTCTACCTATCATCTTTTCATAGTTCACTGCTGGATATAGGCGCCTCTTAATTAACGTTATTTCGATGTGAATGTCGACGCTGAGATAATTTTATGAGTCTGAAACATGCATGTTCTGAATTACTCTGCATTACACCCAGGTAATGGCGATCTGAAATAGGTTATTTTCATTTAAATCAGTAAAAGAGAAATTGTAACGAGGAAGAATTTTTAATTAGACAATAAAAATATTAAAACATGTTTGGAATATCACAAAACAAATACTAATTCAAAAAATAATTTTATAATGCACATGATTTACGAAGATGTAATTAAACTTTAAAAATTATATTTTATTTAATATTTACTACATTTATGTTCTCACTAGAAAATTAAATACGTATAATATGTAAAAGTATAATTAATATTGTAATAAATCAAAACAACAAATTCCGCTTAATCCCTGTGAAGATGAACCTTTACCACCAATATGAAACTTAATTCCTGAAAATGGTTCAATTTCTCCACGTTCAGGGGAGGATCTCGAAGGATCATAGGGGCATTCGCATTCAGATTTATTTTTAATCTTTGGCTTTTTGATTGATTTGTTTCTACAATAACAATTATCATAATTGTACTCATAACCTTCCATTGGATGTTCATTGAAATATTTTAATGCATCTTCAAAGCTCATTTCTTCTTCCACATTTTTCTTACGTAGTTTATTGATTTTAAATCCAGACATAGTTTGTGTTAAGTCTGACTTCATTTTCCTTATCTGTTTCTCATCGATCCAATCTAATGGATCGAAATTATAATCCTCTTCAATGTCGGGTACTTCTGGACATTCACATGTAATGTTCTTTTTTTTCCCTCGCAGTTTACTGACTTTTTTATTTTTTTGTACAACGTGCTTTGTCTCTGTTACTGTTTCTGCATCTGTACAAACACAACACTGGCACCCTACTGACTTCTTTTCTGTTTGTTCGCTATTGTTTAGATATTGAGAGTTGAGTTTCTCGCATGGACACGTGGACTTTATGTTAATGGTTTTAGATCTTTCATTGTTGGCATTGAATACACTGCGTTGTCTACAAGAATCACATGGCTGCTTTCCTATAAGTAAGCAAAAAAAGGCTAAAAATAATTTGCTCACAGATATGTAGCAAAAATACATAGTATAAATATATTCGCAATACTGTGTACAAGTATATTTTACACTTATAAAGTACTCGAATAAGTACCGTGGTTAGAAGTAACGACAAAATACATTTATTTGCACATCTCTAAATAAAAATAAAAGCTATTTTTTATTCGACACATTTTAATACCAAAGATATCTGTCAGCCACAATAGAAAGTAATTCTTTCAAGTGTCATGTTTTAAAACGAATTTAAAAGTAATTACTCTTAGCCCCATACAAATTTGAAACTTCATACAAAAATAGAGACTGTGAAACGTATGCAACTTATAATATGAATTAATAGTTAATATGCTGCATATAATATAAACTGATGACTTTTTTATTGGCTACTACTAACTGACCAAGCTAACTAGACGTTAGGGTGAAATGAGTTCTCGCTGTCCTCTTATCGCTACAGTTACCATGTTCGCCTAAGTACCTTGAGCAATATCGATTCTTTTATTTGTTACGCTTGAGCTATTATTTTTTGTACTGTTATATTTTTGTTTGTCAGTTGGGATTGACTTTTTGTTGTTATTTTCATATTCAATCATTCCTAGAGGAGAGCGAACAATGATTTTATTAAGAATTATTCAAAGAAAAAAAAACAACTGTTCTCGTTTGTTGTCTTGCTATCGGTATCTACATAACTTGTCGATGACGCCAGTTTTGGCAGTCGTCTAGTTGGCTTGGTCGAGTTGTAATCAATTAATCTATTTGCCCCCTCATTACTTACTTTTAAGCATTGCATGTATCTGACATTTTTTCGTTCCCATATCGGGTCTTAAACATAGAGTTAATATACGTAATAGAGGAACACTCATCTCAAAATCGCGTCACCAAAACATAAATGCGCATGTGTGTGAAAAATACACTGATGTGCTTGACTTTTAGTGATGTCAAATTCACTTCCATGCATTATCGACATGAATGTCGACTATTCCATTACAGGTTTTTTTTTCTATATTTAATTTGTTCTCTTAATTAATTATTACATGTTAAATTAATAACACCATGCTAATCCTAGTAACTTCTCTTTACTTCGCTTCTTCTAAACTTAACCTTATATGACAGGATAAAACAAAACGTGATTAAGCGGTAATAAAGAAAACAATAATAATAATGCTTATTGGTTTTAATTAATTCTTTGATGTAAATCGATATAACTGATTACCCTTCGAAAGGAAATAACCAACAAATTTTGGAGGTATAATAGATTCTTCATTATCATGTCAGTGGTTTCGTAGAACAAAATAGTTACCCATAAAATATCTACTGTAAACTTTGTGAGGAACCCTACCACCTATCTGGTTTAACATTCAAATTCTTTTTTTTTTAACTGCATTTACAGGAAACCTTGAAAAAGTAAAAGTCATATCATAATAATAACAAATATAAAATTCGCCAAATTTTATCAATTTAAGGAGCTAATAGTATTCAAAGATAGAGCCAAAGATGCACCTTTATATCAGTCTATCTACTTTCTGTCCAATGTGTTTACAAGCTGTAACCGAAACTAAAAAGGTAAAATATGAAAAAATGTAGGTAAAACAAAAAAGATTTATTTATACCTATTTAAAAATTATCCACTTATCAATAGATTTTGTGCAAATCCTACACGAAACGGTATCATTTTCACGTACACAATATCTTTATCATACGCATAATTATGAAAAATAAGGTATTATTCATAAAATGGAGTATTTACTGCATACTATTAATCTTAATTTATATAATTTTAAGATCAACTTCTATGGAAATAAGCATCGTGAAAGTAGTATTGCTCTATAAATACTTACCTGTGTATTGCCTCTTTGTTTGGGTTATTGTTATAAGTAACTCTACAATGTAATATTGTACACGACACCATTATGTTTACTATTTTTAGTCTGATAAAATATAGAATGATTGAAGTGAAACTAATAAAATAATAAATAGCAATTTTTTGACAGGAGAGTAATGAAGAGTAAATAGTTTGAAAACAGTCCTACGGTAAATTTTCTTGCATCTCTTTCTCGCCAGTAGGATTTTCCGTAAAGCTCGAAATCTCACTCGCACACTGTATTCCTCTATTACTAGGTCTTAAATCTGTTTGAAACAACGCACTTTTCGATAATTTACGTATCCAAACTTTTCCTCGAAATAAAGATTTCGATCTGTCAATAACCTTTTGTGTTTATATTGACGGAATTGTCAGGAGTATCGGTAATCTGCGATAAATCATAGTATTAAAATACTCTATAATACATATTAACGTATAACCATCTAGAGTTTTTTGGGTCTTTTGTATATCAAATCGTCTTTCCCAATATTGAGCGATAATCGATCACGATTATAAATAATAATATTATTTGTTTCTATGATTTCTATCTGTATCTATATTATATTAAAAAAAATCTATCAAATAAATGAAACATACAAATATAGTAATTTCTATTTCAAAAAATATTGCATTTGGATTACTCCCCGTATGTCATGAACAATTCATTTTCTTTCTTTCAGTACCATAGAATAGTCATCAGTTCAGAAACATTTTATTTTACTGGCCCTACCTAGCCCGAAATATATGATTTTTTTGACTTATCATATTTTTATGAAATAAACCGACTAAACCATATGTAGGTACATAACTCACCTTCTTCTGTGGAAGGAACAATAGCTTTACATATTTCAGTTTTACATTGGGTTTCGACGTCCCAATGACCCGCTTCTGGTGAACTTTTATATACGTCATTCTGTTTATTGAAGCTGCAGTGACATGCTCTATCCGAATCTTGATTACCATAGTTTGCTTTAGTTCCAATGGCTTTCGATAATCTATTTGGTGGAGACTGATGACAGCTAATTTGGCCGCTGCAGGGTGGAACTTTACACAGTCTGACTGAAGTAAGATTGTATTGACTTGCACACAGAACAGATTGTACAGAAGATTGACACGTAACGGTGGCTTTTTTCTGACCAGTAAAATAAGTTTCTTGATTTAAACCTGTACAAATAAGTCGTAATGTTAAAAGATATGTAGTCTATAATGGCATAAAAACTTTGTAATGTATGCTCATATTATAAAGAAAGAGTGTATATTTTGTAACTGTGTGTATGCGGAAAATAATCTTCAGAATCACGGCACCGATTTGAATAATTCCGTAGGCAATTTAAAGGTATATTTGTTAGGCGTGGATACAAGCAATATATATATATTTTATATTATATATATATACTAGCTGATCCTGCAAAGGCTGCTTGGCCATATAAATTATTAATTATATATATCGTTAATTATAATAATTTTACTAAAAAACAATATCAATTCCTTAACGCAATAGTGTACAATAATTTTTATTATCCCATCTTTAGCTAACACAATCAAACTGGATGGTTTCTCCACTCGAGAGCATGCCACGTATAATTGTCCCGTGTGAACAAACATGGTGTGATATGAATTAATGATAAATTTATTTGAAAATAACACTGAAATAGTAAAATGATAATTGTAAATGTCAATATTACTATTGATGCACAAACAATAATAATAATGGCTGAAACTCCGTGCTGTTTACTGGGTCAGAAGTGACACCGGTAGACGCCTGGCGTGGGTAACTGATGAAGTGATAATGAAACAGTTATCAACCTGAGTTGAAAATTATTCAATTACTAGTATCGCTATTAAAAAATAGGGTTTGATGGTAGAAGGGTGAAAATTTAGGGTTGTATGTATTTTTAATGCCACATCATAAGAAAATATAAATAAAAAATGTTGTACAAAAAATAAAATTTGGGGTGGACCACCCTTATCACTTAGAGGTATAAAAAATAGATAACAACCTATTCTTAGACCTACTGAATATACAAATAAAATTTCATCTAAATCGATCAAACCGTTCGGAGGAGTATGGTAACTAAAACTGTGACACGAGAATTTTATATATTAGAATTAGATATATAAATATATTGTTACGTGTCAGGATCCGTAGGCTCGTAAAAATACCACAATAGTTCCGCACTTTATTTTACTTCACACACACTTCACAATCACAGTTACACTCGTAGATCGCAGGTATTCGCTTCGTAGGGAGAGAACTCTTCGCTTCGTATTCGAAAACCGAATGTCCCGTGGGCGACCCTGCCCGCTATTTATACCGATTTCCGGGATTCCAGATTTTTCCATGTCCTTCGTTGAAATAAACGATAACAACAATAATTCCCGGAAATCGACATAACAATAGCGGGTCAGGTAAACAACCTCGTTTCGGCCCTCATGTACGCCAATCTCGCCCCTTTTGCCTATGACATACGGGCCAGATTGGCCTGAAGTGACCCAGGTAGTTTTTATTACTATCTGGGTTTCTCTTTTATTGCCTCCATTGTCTGTCTCCGTAACGGTCGGTCACCCTTCCGGAAACTTCGTAAGCCTGCCGACTTCGAGAAGCTTCGTAACACTGCCCCCCTCTTAATTATGTTCGTCCCGAACATTGTTTGCTCCATGACACGGTGCCAGCCGGTCTATGTGGACGACCTTGGGTTTTCTCCTATCTCCCTGCTTGATCCGGTAGGTTACGTCGTTAATCTTTGTGACCACTGTATACGGCCCCTCCCACCGTGTTTTTAGTTTCGGAGACTTCCCCTTTCTCCTAAGTGGGTTGTGCAGCCATACCAAGTCTCCTTCCTTGAAACCGTGTGCCCGTGCGTCGCGATCGTAACGGATTTTCACTCTCGCTGGTTTTCAAGCTGTGTTCCCGCACGAGTTCATGTGTCTCATCCAATCTCTTTTGTATATCCGCGACGTATTCAACAGTTAGTTTGGGGGCATCAGGCGGAGTACCGGTCAGTAGATCCAAAGGTAGAAGCATTTTTCTTCCGAAGTTAATTTTAGCCGGAGCAAACCCAGTGGATTCATGAATTGCAGAGCGATACGACATCAAGAATAGGGGTATGTACCGATCCCAATCTCGTTGATGATCCTCGACGATTTTGATCAAGTGATTCTCCAGTGTTTGGTTGAATCTCTCCACCATTCCGTCTAACTGAGGATGTGCAGGTGTGATACGGGTCTTGTTAATTCCTAAGAGGGTACACATCTCTTGGAATAACGTTGATTCGAAATTCCTGCCTTGATCGCTGTGCAGCTCCAATGGTACCCCGAATCGGCAAACAACCTCCCCGACGAGCTTTTTGACCACTGTCTTCGCCTCTTGATTTGGGGTTGCAAATACTTCCGGCCATTTACTAAAGTAGTCTTGAACTACTACGATGAATCGATTTCCATCTTCAGTTTTGGGGAATGGCCCAGCGACGTCTATGGCGATCCTTTCCCAGGGAGCTCCAACGTTGTATAACTGCAGCTTTCCCTTGGACCTAGTCCGAGGTCCTTTTACCGAAGCACAAGCCGTACATCTTCGGCACCAATCTTCAACGTCTTCCCGGCATCGCACCCAATAGAAACGCTCCCGTAACTTCACAAGAGTTTTCTTGACGCCGAGGTGTCCACCAGATGTACCGTCGTGCACCAGTCGCAGTAACGTGGCCACCTTACTCCTGGCGATAACCATCTGTAGGGTTTGCTCCTTCCCGTTTGGTGACTCCCATTTTCTGTATAATACTCCATCCTCTAAGATGAGACTGTCCCATTGACCCCAGTAAGCTTAAGTGATTGCACTTGCTGCTGAGATGTCACTCCAAAGTGGTTTCAGTCCTCTAACTTTCCATTGCATGATGATGTTGAGGTCTTTGTCTTCCTTCTGAGCTTGGCTTATTTGTTCCTTACTCCAAGACTCACCCAGCTCTTGTGTCCTTATGACCTTAACCTCGTCCTTCGCATCCTTTAATTCATTCTTCAAGCAGTGTCGGCACTCTTCGGAACATGGTCGTCGTGATAGAGCGTCTGCATTTGAGTGAACTCTTCCGTTGCGATGCTCTATTACGAAGTTGAACTCTTGAAGTTGTTTAATCCATCTCGCAACCTGGCTTTCAGGGTTCTTAAATTGAAACAGCCATCTCAGAGCGGCATGGTCGGTGCGGATCGTGAACTCGCGACCCACCAAGTACTTGTTGAAGTGCTGAAGACTTCACTACAGCACTTCACGTCGAGTGACACAATAATTCCTTTCAGGCTTCGATAAGGACTTGCTGAAGTATGCGACAACCACTTGTTGACCGTCTTGCTCCTGCGACAATATCCCTCCGATTCCGGTATTGCTAGCATCCGTGTCCACTATAAAGCGTCCTTCTCTTCTCGGGTAACCCAGAATCGGGGCCGAGCATAAAAGTTCCTTAAGACGAACAAACGCACGTTCGCAATCTGAATAGCAACTGAAGATAGCAATGGCCTGGCTATCTCGGAGAAGTTCTTCACAAACCGCCGATAATAAGCACACAGGCCTAAGAACGCTCTCACGTCTGTTTTGTTCTTCAGAGTCGGCCATTCTTGAACAGCTTTTATCTTATCCGGATCAGTTCGAACACCTTCATCCGATATGACGTGTCCCAGGAATGCTACTTCCTTCTTGAAAAACTCACATTTCTTCGGATTAGGCTTCAGGTTCGCCTCACGGAATCTTTTGAATACCTTCTTCAAATTTCGTTGGTGTTCTTTTTTTGTTGCGTCCCATAACTATCACGTCATCGAGATACACTAGACATGCATCTCCTAGAAGTCCCACCAATACTCGCTCCATGAGGCGCTCAAAAGTGGCAGGAGCGTTGCACAGTCCAAAAGGCATAACACAGAACTGCCATAAACCATGTCCATTGCCAGTGGTAAAAGCGGTCTTCTCCTTGTCTTCTGGCCGAAGTTCCACCTGCCACTAACCACTCTTTAGGTCTATCGTCGAAAACCATTTCATGCCTCCAAGCATGTCTAGTGTGTCGTCAATCCGGGGCAAAGGGTAGCTATCCTTTTTGGTCACATCATTGAGCATCCTGTAGTCCACACAGAATCTGGTGCTGCCGTCTTTCTTTTTCACGAGTACCACAGGTGAACACCATGGACTAGTCGATGGTTCTATAACCTTGCTGCGCACCATATCCTGGATAATCTCAGATACTTCCTTTTCCTTTGCCAATGGTACATGTCTTGGTCTCTGCTTAATCGGTACGGTAGCACCGATTGGTAGTATCAATTGGGTGAGTTACAAGATTCGTTCTTTCTAGGTTGCTATCTCCAGCGGTGAAGATGTCCTTATAATTTTTCAACAGTCTTGTTGCTTCTGTGTATTCCGCAGTAGTCAAGTTTTGCTTCATCGCTGCCAGCAGCGAGGTGATGTGGTCCATTGATTCGGTTTTACCAGTGTTGCCTTGTATCTTCCGAATGCTGTCAACAGGTTCACACCGTCCAGTAATCATGTTTCTGGAGAGATGTATCGGTGTGCTACTGAGGTCGATGATCTTCACCTTGGCATCTGGTTTGGTCATTAGCAATGTCCTTGCCGTGATCCAACCGGTGTGATCTCCATAGTCTTCCACTATAACACATCGATTTGGTGTCGTCTTCTCTGGAAACTTAATGTTGACTAATGTTTCCGATCTGGGTGCTAGCTTCACCTTTCTTAAGCAGTGCACTGCCATTGGATACGCATCCTCCAGAAAAACTTCTTGATTCGGGAAGTATAAAACTCCTCGCGCAACATCAACCAAGCATTGATATGTCCGTAGAAAGTCCAGTCCGATGATGCAGTCGTCCGTTATATTGGCTACCAAAACGCGCTGCGTGTAGATGTTATCTCCTAGTTTCAGCGTGACTTCTGTAACTCCTAGGACGGTCACTGGCTGGCCTGTTGCTGTCTGTAGGTTGTAGAACGGACGTGCATTTTCCCACATGATGGTTCGCTTCAGGAGTTCTGGTCGCACAATGGATTTCGATGCCCCTGTATCAATAGTAAAGCGACAGGGTTTACCATTTATCTCTCCTGTAGTTACAAGACTGTTTCCATCACAAGCCTGTGATACTTGTAAGGTGGGAGCTCGACTAACGATTTTAACGATTTAGTCCTTTAACGATTCCTGGGTGTCAGGTTGAGTAGCCGTCGACACAGATCTCGTTTCTTTCTGAGTTCGGCAGTTGATTCTTATATGGCCTCGTTCACCACATCCGTAGCAGGTAGGTCCAGTACGTGGTTGGATCGTTGTAATCACTTCGCGAACTTTATAACTTTTGACCTCGCTACGTACCGCCTCAACCTCCAGGGCATGCGCTAATGCGGCCTCTGTAGTGATATAATGGCCCAGGCGCACCGTTGCTATCACTTCTGGGTCCCTTATGCCGCTAACAAACGCCTCCAGCACTTTGTCATCTACTGGTGTAAAACTCGATGCGTAGGCTCGGCGTACTAGGCGTTCAATTTCCGTAGCCCATAGCTGTAGGCTTAAACAGTGACTCCAACGTGCGTCGATCGGCTGGTATATTCTCCAGGACTAGTAGGGCTTCCCTCGGAGAGCTACAGTCAGAGCCGCGAGCGACTGCTCGTCCTCCCAAACATTCCCTTTAACTACTACCTCAAACTGATGGCTGAACGCCGTCCATGAGGTAGTGCCGTCGAAACTTGGGACCTTATACTTCGGTGCTCCAACAGTTAAGGAAGTCCGTGCCCAAAGCCTTAACTTTTTGAAGCTTGTCGGCCAAATCTTCAAGCTTCTTTTCGTGGACGTGTATTGATGCGTCGTGGGCTTTGAGAGTTGAATCATGTTTGGTCGTTTGCATCTTCACTCATTCCACGTCTTCTTTTACGATATTTAAGGCTCCTTGGAAACCTTCCAGCTTCGCATCGATCGCTCCCAGGTCCATCTGTATCGCTTCGCGCTGACTCTCCATTGCTTCGCGCTGGCTCGCCATTTTATTCTCCAACATAGCCTCCATAGCTGTTAATAAATTGGCCATGTCAAATCTACCCGAAGTAGCCGGCATAGATGCAGCGAGTGTCGACGTAGGTGTGCTTGATCCAGTGGGCGTAGCCGCAGGTCCAACGGTGGACTCTCTTCCAATGCAGTCCCGTCCAGGCTACTCTATACGCGTGGCATCCAATGCCGTCTGCCGTCGCGTACGTACCCCGTCTTCACTCTGCGGTACAACAGGCATTCCGCTTCTGTCACCAATTGTTACGTGTCAGGATCCGTAGGCTCGTAAAAATGCCACAATAGTTCCGCAGAGACTTTATTTTACTTTACACACACACTTCACAATGACAGTTACACTCGTAGACCGCAGGTATTCGCTTCGTAGGGAGAGAACTCTTCGCTTCGTATTCGAAAACCGAATGCCCCGTGGGCGACCCTGCCCGCTATTTATACCGATTTCCGGGCTTCCAGATTTTCCCACGCCCTTCGTTGAAATAAACGATAACAAAATTCTGGGAAATCGACATAACAATAGCGAGTCAGGTAAACACCCTCGTTTCGGCCCTCATGTACGCCAATCTCGCCCCTTTTGCCTAAGGCATACGGGCCAGATTGGCCTGAAGTGACCCAGGTAGTTTTTATTACTACCTGGGTTTCTCTTTTATTGTCTCCATTGTCTTTCTCCGTAACAGTCGGCCACCCTTCCAGAAACTTCGTAAGCCTGCCGACTTCGAGAAGCTCGGCAACAATATATATATATATTTATATATATATAGAGTGCTGAGAATGGAAGTGGATGGATAAAAGGGAAGGGGAAGACCGAAGAACAGGTGAATGTACTGTGTGGAAGACGATATGAAGATTAAGCATCTATGCACTGAGATGACGGAAAATAGACATGTATGGAAGGAAAAACACACTGTGCCGACCTCAAGTAATTGGGATGAGGGCCGGGAAATGATGATATATTGCGATATCCTTCTGTTTTTAAACTTAATAATCATCTTCACATGCCATCTCCATCAAGGAGGTCGGCGACCATTTATCGATACGTCTCTTTATCGGCAGCCATATTAACCAGCTTATCTGTGCTTTTAACCCACAACCAGTCCCTTATATTTCCAATCCATGAGATTCTTCTACCATCTATGAGATTTTTCCTTCAATTATTAATTTTAATAAGTTATATTTATTGTTCCTGTATATATGTCCAAAATAGGCTGTTTTTCTTTTCTTAACAGTTTTCACTGTTTTCAAATCTTTTTTCATTATTTGTAAAACTTTGACATTCCATATTCTATTTTTCCATTTAATTTTAAGCATTCTTTTTCAGTGTCCAACTTTCGGAACCATACATAATAATTGGAAGAATATAACATTAAACCATTCTCCATCGCAATTTTAAGCTATTTTTTCTGTTTTCAATAGTTTCCTCATGTTCTGAAAGGTGTTTCTGGCAATTCTAATTTCACGATCCAGTTTCTAGTCCTCATTCAACCAACAGCCGAGATAATTTGTTTTTGTTAACTCTTTTTATAGAACCATTTCCCAACTGCAAAATTGCTGATTATTTAAATGTTTACCAACAATCATGAATTTAGTCTTAGTTGTGTTAATTTTGAGTTCATATTCCAAAAGTATATTCAATTTTTGAAGCATAATTTGAAGGTCATTTAGGCTTTCTGCTAAAATGAGGGTATCATCTGCATAACGAATGTTCTGTATTAGTTTACCATTTACCCGAATGCCCAGGTCAAGGTCTTCGAAACCTTTTTTGAAAATAGTTTCCGAGTATATGTTAAGTAGATAGGGTGAAATAATACAACACTGTCTCACTCCCTTTTCTATTTATATAGAGGTTATAAAGAGGTTACTCTTTAGTCAAATTGTGATTAATTTTTATCCGTGCTTTTTGTTTCCGATGTAAATTTTTTACAAATGTTAATTTTTTTATAAACCCTTTTTATCTAATCCAATTGATTTTAAAATCGTTATTAATAGATCGTGTAAATCTTTAACCTTTTTATACAAATTGTAACTGTCATGCTTTTGTTGTAGTTTTTTAATTTCTATGTATTTATTAGTCAACCACTGTTCTCTTGCTGCTATTCTCATCAGATTGATATTTTTGTCTATTTCATTATATTTCTCTAAATTATTTTTGCATTGTCTACGCACATCCATTAATTGCATTATTTCACAGTCATCCTTTCCAGTCGTTGTTTGCTAATCGTACTGCTACCTTGCGATTCCAATGATGATTTAATGTTTATGATTTCATAATCATAAATAAAGATATTAAGAAATACCAGAGAAAAATTTGTACGTAATTTTTGTGGTTATACAAATATAATAAAAGATGCTATTACAGATCCCCTAAAATTTCCAAACCAGTGCGCCCAGTCATCTGGTCGTACACCGATAATGGATTCTAAACGTTTCAAAAAACCTTGTATAATATTATGGTTTGTCTGATATATATTTTTGTATTTGCAAGAGGTTAAATACTATAGAATTCGAATTATTTCCTGAGATGATTATAAATATTCTGTAAAGGCTATTATAGTTAGAGAATTAATTTTAAATTAATGGAAAGTTATTGGAATTTATTGGAGGGCTCTGCTATAATAAAATGTTTTTTATTTGTTTATAATGTATAACTGTCTCGGCTATAAATTAAATATTCCTATAGATAATCTAATCACTTTATGTGTACATCGTTGTCAATTTTAGGGCTTACGTCTCATGCAGGGCCCTATGTTCCTGTTACTATCTACCTACATACTCATCTGTAAATCAATTATTATTTTTCTTTTTTTATGATATCATGAAAATATTTACCTTTTTATGTAATATCATACACATCCAATAAGATATTAATAACAAAACAAGAAAAAATAATTACAAAAAATATTATGGAATGTTATCATTTTTGGAAACAAGAGATTTTTTTTTACTTCCCTGCCGTGTACCGGCATCCCCATTCCCCGGCATTCAGGATCCCCAAAAAGTACTTTTATTGCTGCATTGTGAAAACAGTTATTGACAGATAACAAATGTTACTGAAAGTTGTTTTTAAGTAAGTTATTTAAACAGTAACATTCTATAATAACAAATAACTTTTGCAAGCCTGTTAGTATTAACCATTTTGAGTGAGCTGACCTAATTAAAAAAAAATTACTTAAATAGATGTATATTATGAATTTAATACTATTATAATGGTTTTACCGTGGTATCAGGTCCTACTGTTTTTAGTCTATGAGATTCAAGAAAAATCATGCGGTTTGATCTCATATGAACTTACTACAATTTTACCTTGGGCAACAGCTTCCTTTAATATCATAGGCGTTATCAATTCAGAAACAACATTGGCTGCACATTGGTCGACGTTAACATTCACAGAATTATTTTGATTTTTAGGCAAACAACAACAAGGTCTATCTCGTGTAGTATCGGCCGAAATTGTTCGAAACTTGCTTGTATACTTTTGTATATCATAGGTTTCCTTGTCATTTTTTGTATTTTTCATCACAATTCTGTGCAATTTTTTTTTCATAGGTAATTCTGATAACGCTGCTGAAGATAAGTATTTTGTTTCCGTCAACATCTTTATACCTTGGGCTTCATAATTAATTCTGGTTTTTTGAAAACCTGAAAATAATACATTACTTAAGGATTTCCCACGGATATAAGGCACTATACTTACAGGGCACTTAAATTAACAGGTAATTCGTACACAAATCGTTTGAGTATTTTCAGAATTTATTCTCAAGGAGTGATTGACGAAATTTATATCATTTGAAAGGTTTTGTGCCGTATATGTAAATAAAGCGAACTAATAATTTTCTGATACAAAATGCTTCAAATAATTAAAAGAAAGCATTTTGATGACATTCTTGGTTGTTATGTCTATGACACAAAGAGTTGCATTGTTACAGCATTATGCCCCGAGCACTATTTTTGCTAAAATTGCAAGTTAGCGATTTTTTCCAAAGTAGAATAACAGGTAATTTTAGAACCGAATGTGCAGTACAGTGCTGTATCAGCAATGTGGCGAGCATACTGCACCAAGTTACAGCTACACCAATCTTTTATCTTTTGTAACTTGCGCCAACATTACATTTTGTAAGTTTTTCCACTTCCTCCGGGACATCTAGAAAGAATAGTGTATCACTCCCTGATTCTATGTCCAGTAAAACTTGGTCAAAGATTCGGGTTTGCCTTGGTTGTAAGTGGGGTATCAATACGCCTTCTTGCTGCTGTTAAACCGGGACATCATAGTTTAATTCCTGCATAATTTCTTCACTTTTTCATTTTTATTTACCTGTCCAGTGATAATCATTTCAAAATCGCTGTAACCTTTACAAAATATCTTCCGCCATGTAATATTTGTATTTGTCTCAAAGTTCTTGTGGATTGCATAGTCCACAAGAAAATATTAGAGTTGCATAAATGTTTGCTGGCGTTTGACACGGCCCGGTTTCCTGCATAGTTTCGTCGCAGTGGTTATCATTCTTTAACAGACGCAGAGCTTCACATGCTTGTCTTTAGGTTGTATTTTCCAGCCCATTATCAATTATAAGATTTCAAATGCTCGTCGGACCCCGAACATGGTGCAGCAAGTAACGCAAATAGAAATATTCAAATGCCAAATTACTAACACGGTCGAATGTTTTTACAACGCGCCAATTTTTAACAGGCGAATCTTGAACACGCTGCGTTCCACCGTTTTCTTGATACGTTATAAGTGTAATAGCAGGGGACTTCGAAAAATAGCAGTGTTTCTTGCAAAAGAATCCGTGCCATAAAGCTGATAGAATGCCGTTATGTTGTTTCCGGTAGTAATTAAACCCTTTCTTGGAAATTGTTCTCGTTGAAATATACGCGCTCTTGATTCCGAGTGTACGGCAAAGTGAGTAATAGTTGAGGTGAGTCTTTCATGTAAGGGAAAACCAATAAGCTGCCACGCTACCACATTGTTCTTGACATAACGTTCTGCTTGAAAGATTTGTACTTCATTGAACGGCTGTGTTACACCTTCTTTCCTAAGGTGATATATCGCTTGTTTTTTATATACTTGCAGATAATAATTGGTAATAGTGACGTTTACAATTATCATTTTCATTCAATCAATCAATTTCAATTAAATTTATCATTTATTTTTTCACCATGTTTTCCACACGAGCAATTATTATACGTGGCATGCTCTCGAGTGGGCAAACAATCCAGTTTGTTTATGTTAGCTAAAGATGGGATAACAAAATTATATTGTATACTCTATTCCGTTAAGGGATTGATATTGTTTTTTAGTAGAATTACTACAATTAGCGATATATATAATTAATAATTTATATGGAAAAACAACGTTTGCCGGGTCAGCTAGTATATATATAATACTTACTATGTGATAGAAAATCAATATTTTTGAAAGTTGAAAATTTTTCAGATATTTGAATACAGAGAGTTGAATTGAAATCATCTGATCTTGTTTCTCTAATATTGTCGTTCCCGGTAGGCATGATAAGTATTAGAGAAGAATCAGTAATAGGTCGTCTCAATATTAATTCCTTGATTATATCATCAATAATATTTTCACTGCTAGATTCATTAACAATTGCTATTGGTTCTTCTATATTTTCTGTTTTTGACACTTCCAAATTATCTATATATTCATATGAATCTATTTCAGACATTTTATTTATATTTCTATTTAAGTCTATTTCGAGTACTTCCAATGGAGATAACCTAAATATGTTGACATCATGATTAAAGACTTTTTCACTGCTACTAGAGTATTTGCTAAATGTTATTTCACATTCTCCATCTGAATCGTCGGTTGAACATTTATATAAATAATAACAGTCACTGAAAAGGAAGATTGGTATTTAGAATATACGACAGTAGTGGTATTGGTGATGATTGATGGTGATTATACACTTGCACTTTGAATTTCAAATAGGATTTCAAATTAGTGCTATTAAAAGAAGAAAGGAATTGGGCGTATGATTTCATTTTTGAGATGGTACTCCTTATATTTTTCCATCATTCTTCATTTCCATCTCTACTGTACAAAGTTACGAGTTCATTTGATAAATTATCACTTGATATAGAAAAATATCCTGAAAAACCACGCTTATGGTTCAATATATTCTCGATGCTATGTGAAGTCCACCTTTCCGTTAGCTAGCGCGTCGGCTTACGCGCTATTCAATATGGCCTTTACCCTTCCCAAGAAGGTACCTGAGGCTCTCAGTGGAATAGTTATTTCTAGGGATGATGATATGATGAAAATGACTACGTAATGGAAAATAAATATGACACGTTAATTACCTAAGAGAATTTATTCCGCTGTGGATTGTTTCAGTTTCTATATAAATATCATATTTAATTTTGGTTTCATAATACGTCGAAAGATTCACCATGGATGTTTCATTGGCATCATGGATATAGCTAGTAAAATAATCCGTCGAATATAGAGAAATGTAACTAATTGAATTAGATGTCGTTCCAATTTCAAATGATTCCGAAGAAAAACTTAAAGAAGAGTCTGTTTTTACCAGAAATATTGACCCAAGACTTGGTTTTGATAACCAATTTAAAGATGATTTTGTACTAATTGATGTAAAGCTTTCAATATTAGTATTAATAAAAATTACGGTATTTTCGTTAGCATAGTCAGTATCTAAATTTATAAAGCTTTTAATTACATCGTTATTAAAATTTGTTTCAGTTTCTGTGCTCTTGTCGTAAAAACATCCTGAAGTACTTAGAGAGATTTTTTTTTTGTTGATTGGACTGTTTGCGTACATAGAGTTTCGGGATATAACCTTCAATAGTGTCAGGTGAGAGCTCGTTATTTTCACGTTGTTAGTAGACCCTGCACAATTAAAAGGTAAAATTTCCTCTATTCTTCCTACAGTGACTTTGATCCCTTCATTGTCTGTAAAAACTCCGCCCTTCACACCTGGAATACATTCATCAGGACAAGGACAAAGGGACGATATATCGGGAGAAGTTACTCTGATTTTTACGTAGCTATGTTTAAACCTTATTTTTTTCTTATCACAGCCACAACCACGATCACAAGTAGTCGATTTAATAATATCTTCAAATTCTTCAGTAACATCAGCCTTAACACTTTTTCTTGATGTAGATATACCAACTTTTTTTGTTGTCGTTCTTATTTTACCTTTTTTTTCAGAAGGCGTAAGTTCTGCGGAGAGACTTATGTCTTTACGTACTTTTTGAACCAATGCTTTTTCAGATACTGTTGTACCCTCTGGCATTGGTAGACCAGCCTCAGCTAAACCTTTGAGTATTTTTTCTTTCTGAGCTGTAGACTTTCCTTTAAGGGGTGTAAATAAACCTTCGGTTTTAGCTTTTTTGATAATTTCTTTCTCAGATGGAGTTGTGGCTTTAGGAGGTATACCGAATTCCGTTTTTATCTTTGTCACTAAATATTTCTCAGATGTTGTTTTACCCTCAGGTAAAGGAATACCTGACTCTGCCAATTTTCTTAATATTTCTTCCTTCTTTTTAGATGTTTTACCTTCTAATGGTGTCAACAATCCTGCAGCTTTTGCTTTACGTTTTTTTTTTGATGGTATAGATGCAGGTGGTGGCAAGGTTGTGGCTTTCACTTTTGAAATTAAAGCTTTTTCTGAAGCGGTTCTACCTTCTGGTAAAAGTAAACCTTCGTCTGCTTGACGGCGAAGTATTTTTTCTTTTTGGGATGGTGTTTTTCCTTCCAGTGGAGTAATTATACCAGCCTCAATTGCTTTATCGTATTTGGCTTTCTCAAGTGAAGTTTTAGGTTCCGGTGGCAAACCAACTTCAGCTCTTATTTTACTTATAATTTTTTTTTCAGATGCAGTTCTCGCTTTTGGTAATGGAATGCCTTGCATTGCCAGTCCTTTAAGTATTTTTTCTTTTTGCTCTGGTTTCTTCCCTTTTAATGGAGTCAGTAACCCTGCAGCTTTCGCCTTTCGAATTTTTTCAGATGAAACTTTTAATTCGGAAATTGGTCGAGTTGAAGCTTTTACTTTTGCTATCATAGCTTTTTCAGACGCAGTACGTCCTTCTGGTAAAGGCAGCCCTCTTTTAGCTTGACGCTGAAGAATCTTTTCCTTTTCTGTTGCTGATTTTCCTTCTAGAGGAGTAATTAGTCCTTCTACTATTGCTTTGTCATATTTAACTTTATCAGCAATACTTTTAGGCTCCGGTGGTAAACCTACTTCTGCCCTGGCTTTGTCGATAATTTTTTTCTGTGATGTAGTTTTTGCTACTGGCAAAGGTATCCCATGCATTGCCAATCCTTTTAAAATTTTTACTTTCTCCTCTGGATTCTTTCCTTCTAGTGGAGTAAGTAGCCCAGCTGCCTTTGCTTTGCGAATTTTTTCTGACGGCACTTTTAATTCAGATATAGGTATAATAGAGGCTTTAACTTTTGATACTAAAGCTTTTTCGGAATCAGTTCGACCTTCTGGTAAGGTTAGTCCCATTTCAACTTGACGTCTAAGAATGTTTTCTTTTTCTGGGGCAGATTTTCCTTCCAGTGGAGTAATAACTCCAGCTGCAATTGCTTTGTCATATTTAGCCTTATCAATCAGGCTTGTGGGTTCTGGTGGTAAACCAACTTCTGCCCTAACTTTGTCTATAATTTTTTTGTCGGATGCTGTTTTTGCTTCGGGTAATGGTATACCATGTGTTGTCAATTCTCTAAGAATCTTTTCTTTTTGTTCTGGTTTCTTTCCTTCTAAAGGCGTAAGTAAACCAGCGGCTTTTGCTTTACGTATTTTTGCGGATGGTACTTTAAATTTCGTAATTGGTTGAGCGATAGATTTTACTTTTTCTATCAAAGCTTTCTCAGACTCAGTACGTCCTTCAGGTAAAGACAGTCCTATTTCCGCTTGACGTCGAAGTATTTTTTCTTTCTCTGGTGTTGTTTTTCCTTGCAAAGGAGTTATTATCCCATCTGCAATAGCTTTATTATATTTCACCTTAAATGATGAGCTTTTAGGTACAGGTGGTAGTCCGAGTTCTGCTCTTACTTCATCCATTAACTTCTGTTCAGATGTTGTCCTCGCTACGGGAAATGGTATACCGTGCATTGCTAATCCTTCTAAAATTTGTTTTTTTTGTTTTTGTGTTTTTCCTTCTAATGGAGTAATAAGTCCAGATGTTTTTGCTTTTCGTAATTTTTCAGATGGGAGTTTCTTTAAAGATGGTGGTATAGGGGCAGCTCGTACTTTAGCTATTATAGCTTTTTCAGATGAAGTGCGCCCTTCTGGTAATGTTAACCCCATTTCTGCTTGACGTCGAAGAATCTTTTCTTTTTCTGGGGTTGATTTTCCTTCTAAAGGTGTTATTATTCCTTCCGCCATAGCTTTGTCGTACTTTTCTTTACTCGATGAAGTCCTAGGTTCTGGAGGTAAACCGACTTCAGCTCGAATTTTCTGAATTAATTTCTTTTCAGATGCTGTTTTGGCATCAGGCAAGGGCACTCCTTCCATGACGAAGCCTCTTAATATTTTTTTTTTTTGTTCTGGACTCTTACCTACTAATGGTGTCAATAGGCCCTCAGTTTTTACTTTTTTAAATTTTTCTGAGATGGGTATTTTTTTTATAGGTGTTTCTCGGTCTGATACAGGAGTTAAAATTCTACATATACATTCGTCACTTGGACCTTTTCCCTCTTTTATGACTTTAGTTGTCTTCTTATTCAGTTTTTCGATTTTTTCTGGAGATAATGGTTTGGCTTTTAATTCTTGTTGCATTTTTTTGATTAAGGACTTTTCAGATTTAGTCCGTGCTTCGGGCAAAGGAACTCCTGCTTCTAAAAGTTCCCTTACAATCTTTTCTTTCTGTAGTCCCGATTTACCTTCGAAGGGGGTAATTATTCCTGCTTCTTGTGCCTTACGCATTTTAATTTTTTCTAAAGAGGATTTAGGTTCAGGGGGCAAACCCATTTCATTTCTTACTTTTTTAATCAAATCTTTTTCTGATTGAGTTTTGGCTTCCGGAAAAGGTAAACCTGATTTAGCAAGTCTTTTCAAAATCTTTTCTTTTTGAGATTTAGTCTTGCCTTCTAAAGGAGTAATAAGGCTAGCAGCTTTTGCTGTTTTAATTTTTTCAGGTAGTATGACACCTGTTGAAGGTTTCATGATTCCAGCTTTGACTCGACGTACCATAGATTTTTCTGATGTGGTTCTACCTTCAGGTAAAGGTATACCAGCATCATGAATTTGTTTTAAAATGGTTTGTTTTTGAGCATTAGATTTTCCTTCTAAGGGTGTTATTATTCCAGCTGCGTGAGCTTTGTTCATCTTTTCACGCTGAGATGATGTTTTAGGTTCAGGTGGCAATCCAATTTCCTGCCTAATGTCTTGTATTAAGTCTTTCTCTGAAGGTGTTTTGGGCTCTGGAAGAGGAATTCCAGATTTGGCCAATTCCCTGAGAATCTTAGCTTTTTGTTCTTTTGTTTTACCATCCAACGGTGTTAGGAGGCCAGCAGTTGCAGCTTTTCGAAGTTTTTCAGATAGTGTTTTTTTGGGTTCTGGAAGTATCGACTCAATACGAACTTTGTCAACAATAGCCTTTTCAGAGGGAGTTTTAGGGATAGGAATAGGTTTAGCTGTTTTTAATTTTTCTGAAGACAAATATGGTAGAGCCGCGGCAGCTTCAATTCGTTTAATTAGAGTTTTTTCAGAAACTGTTCTTCCTTCAGGTAGAGGAATGCCGGCTTCGTGGATTCGTTTTAGAATTTTCTCCTTTTGTGACTGAGATTTTCCCTCTAGAGGCGTAATGATACCGATAGCCTGCGCTTGTTTCATTTTTTCTCGTATAGATGACGTTTTCGGTTCTGGTGGTAAACCGACTTCTTGACGGACTTGATTTAAAATTTTTCTTTCTGATGTAGTTTTTGGTTCTGGGAGGGGAATGCCTGCCTTAGCTAATCCTGTTAGTATTTTCTGTTTTTCTTCGGGAGTTTTTCCTTCGAGAGGTGTTATTATTCCAGTTTCGTGAGCTTTAGCATATTTTTGTTTCAAAGAGGCAGTTTTTAGTTCTGGGGGCAATCCTGTTTCAGCTCGAACTTTTCTTAGAAGTTTTTTTTCAGATGGTGTTGTGGCTTCCGGTAAGGGAATTCCTTGTTTAACTAGATCTATCAATATTTTCTCTTTCTGAGAAGGAGTCTTACCTTGTAATGGTGTAACAAGGCCTAAGGCTTTAGAAATTTTTACTTTCTCAGATGGTCGAATTATAGCTTTTGATAATTTAACTTTATCTGATTCTGGTGTTAAAATACTACAGATGCATTCATCACTCGGTCCTTTACTTTCCTTCATAACTTTTGCTGTTTTTTCTTCTAACTTTTTTAACTTTTCTGGCAGTTTTCTATATTTTTTTTCTTTTAGAGTTTTTGCTATAATATTTTTTATAAGTGATTTTTCAGATTTAGTTCTTCCCTTAGGTAATGGAATACCCATATCAGCTTGGGCTTTTAATATTTTTTCTTTCTCTAATGGTGATTTACCTTCTAAAGGTGTAATTATTCCCACTGCATGTGCTTGTTTCAATCTTTCTTTTTCTGCAATGGATTTTGGTTCAGGCGGTAAACCCAGTTCTGCACGCACTTTATCCGCTATATTTCGTTCTGATGGAGTTTTGATTTCCGGGAGTGGAAGTCCTTGGAGTGCTAATTCCTTGAGAATTTTTTCTTTTTGTTCTGCGCTTTTGCCAGTCAAAGGAGTAAGAAGTCCAGCTGCTTTTGCTTTGCGCAATTTCTCTGAAATGATTATGGATGGGGGTCTAGCTATTGCTTTTACTTTAGCTATCAATGATTTCTCTGACAGAGTTCGCCCTTCTGGTAATGGCAAGCCTATTTCAGCCTGCTTCTCCAGTATTTGTCTTTTTTGTGATGCTGTTTTCCCTTCTAGAGGGGTGATGATGCCAGCAGCAATAGCCTTGTCGTATTTTGCTCTATCAGAACGACTTTTTGGTTCCGGTGGTAAACCTATTTCAGCTCTTACTTTATCCATAATTATTTTTTCCGACGTACTTTTTGGTTCTGGCAATGGGATGCCTTGCAATGCAAGTCCTCTGAGTATTTTTTCTTTTTGCTCTGGTTTCTTTCCTTCCAATGGTGTAAGAAGACCGGCAGCTTTTGCCTTACGTAACTTTTCCGATGGTAGTCTTATTGCAGCTGGTGGTGGAACAGTAGCTTTGACTTTCGCAATTAAAGATTTTTCTGACGCAGTTCGTCCTTCGGGTAAAGGCAATCCCATTTCAGCTTGCAGTCTGAGAACTTTTTCCTTTTGCGGTGCAGATTTACCTTCCAGGGGAGTTATGATACCGGCGGCTAATGCCTTATCATATTTAGCCTTTGCAGAAACAGACTTAGGTTCTGGAGGTAACCCAACATCAGCTCTTACTTTGTCTATAATTTTTTTTTCTGATGCGGATTTTGCTTCTGGCAAAGGGATGCCTTGCATTACTAATCCTCTAAGTATTTTTTCCTGCTGTTCTGGTTTCTTTCCCTGTAATGGTGTTAGAAAACCGGCAGCTTTTGCTTTTCGTATCTTTTCAGAAGGGACTTTTAATGCGTATGTTGGTTTAGCTTTTATTTTGGCAATTATGGCCTTTTCTGATTTAGTTTGTCCTTCTGGTAAATTTAATCCCATTTCGGCCTGACCTTGCAAAATTCTCTCTTTTTGTGATAAAGTTTTGCCTTCCAGTGGTGTTACAAATCCAGCAGCTTCAGTTTTTGTGTATTTATCCTTAATTGGTATAGTTTTTGGTTCAGGTGGAAGGCCAACTTCAGTTCGCACTTTATCGGTTAGCTTTTTTTCGGATTCAATCCGCGTTTCTGGTAGGCGCTGACCCTTTTTAACTAAATTTTTAAAAAAAAATTCTTTCTCTTTTTGCGGTTTTCCTTCTAATAGTGTCGGAAGACTTTCTATTTTGGTTCTTTTAAATTTTTCGGATAGAATTTTCTTTATAGAAGTAGGTCGACGCGACGCCTTTACTTTTTCTATTAAAGCTTTTTCTGAGGACGTTCTACCTTCAGGTAGTGGAACTCCCAAATTCATTTCTTGTTCTAATATTTTTTCTTTTTGTTCTCTAGTTTTACCTTCTAAAGGAGTTATTAGTCCAGCCTCTGTGGCTCTTTGCAATTTTTCTTTTTCAGAAGTCGTCTTTGGTTCTGTTGGCAATCCCAATTCTGTTTTTACTTTTTTTATCAACTCTTTCTCTGATTTACTTGTTCCTTGGGGTAATAAAGCACCTGCTTTAGCTAGTTCCCGAACTATTTCTTCTTTTTGTTCCTGAGTTTTTCCGTCAAGGGTAGTGAGTAAACCAGATTCTTTTAATTTTTTAATTTTTTTTTTATGTCTCTCTCTAGCTTCTAATACTTCTGGCGTAATTTCAATTCCAGATTTTTTTAACTCGCCTAGTCGCCGCTCTTCTCTTGGCAAATGACCACACAATATACAATTACAATGATCACAATTTTTTTTCTTATAGCAATCATAAAGACTTTTCATAACTTCAAACATAGCGTCGGAGTTGCATGAACAACAACAACTTTCTTCGTGCGTGTTTAATTGACAACGGTAAATTATGCAACGTATGTTTGAAAAGGGATATCTTAATGTTTGATATTCTGGTACAGCATGCAATAGGACGTTTGTGTTAAATAGTTTTGCATTATAGATCATCTTAGTCGTGTATTTAGCTTTCGAACTTCTCATTTGTGTCTCACTTAATGACCTTTTCCAAACATCCAACGCGTTGAAATGTTGCATCATATGCTTTTTATTGGAAGTATACTTTGGACAAATATAAACTGTATACTTTTTCCTATTTTTAAGTGTTATGCTTATACTTTGTACATTCATGTTTCTATTATTCTGTTCGATGTGTTTTAAACTATTATGCTTTTTAGTTATTTTGTGATATAATATTTCAGTATCTTGATTTTTTTGTAAAGCTTGCATTTCTGGCAAGCAGTTTAATTTTAATATACCGCTATAAATTTTGTTGCAAAATTGTTGTGGTTTTTCTTAAAAAGTTAAGGAATTTGTTCACTTTATCTAAATAGTATCTCAAATCATCGAGTTATCGGTTAACGGTATATCCAATTTAACTAAAAAATTTAAAAAAAAACTATTAAAATAAAAAAAATTCAACCCATTATATTTAAAATATATATTGCCTACTTTCAAAATAAATGTATAATGTATTATTACTACAAAAATATAAGACTGAAATTATTCAAAATGTATGTAACTAAACAAGAAGTTATAAATTAAATAAAATTATTTAAAACGATCCTATGGGTAAGGAGGCAATGTTTAAGTAAATAGCACGTAATATAGAAAATAATAGTAACTGTAAAAACATTTTGGCCAAAACGAATTGGAAGCCACTTGAATTGAGTGCGATATTCTTATACTTTCCGAGGTGATTAATAAACCATATACGACGATCTTGGAGGTGCTCAAGTTCGTTTATTTACTTATCGGCGACTTCAAGATTCCGTACATCAATGTAGTCAAAAATTGGTAACACTTCACACTGTATCACTAATAGATTTACTGTCTTCTCAGGATTTTAGTTTTCGTATACTTATAGAAAATTCTGTTTACATTAAATAACTTTTTCTCTAGAGTCTTTTCGATATTTTTGTAACCATCCATCCTTGAGCCCAAGCCAATCTCTCCTGCTTTGAGTTCAAAGGCAATAGCGAACATTCCGTGTTAAGAATCCCTATACTCAGTACCAATCAGTTTAATTCGGCCGATAATGGTGCCAATAATCAACCATGAAATTTTTATGCAGAGAACCAGTAATAAGCAGATGCTCCTTTTCCTTCTTTTCCGGCAACTTATTGGTAATTTTAAATATGGTTATAAAATCGTTATAGTGAATAGGACCTGTTTGTTTTAATAATAAAGTGATTTAGATTTAATATTTTATGGTGATGTAAAAAAATTGTCATATTAATACTATTGCTTTCTACTTAACTTAAAACAGTGTCATAATAACAACAATAACTTTCATAAATAATTTTGTAGTATTTTAGTCATGCAGTGTATACTGCCTAGCGTTACGCAGATTGCAATATAACTTATCGACTGTACATTAATTACTGTTTAATTAATTTGAGACAGTAATCTACTTATATAAACTAAATAATAACTCAGAAACATAATCATTAAAAACTACACAATCATAAAAACAATATAAGTGTAACTAGGAAAATTTTCCCTGTTAACTTGAAGTCACGAGTAAATTGACTTTTTATAAGATAATATGTTTCATCGCCTGCAGTTACATTACAGCTTAATATCAGATTAAATTGTAGAGAAGCATTAACTTATTATAAATAAAACAAATAATATAAAAGAATATTATAAGTGAATTACTACTTAAGTCAACAAAGAAAAAAAAATAGTTTCTTTTTATTCAATAATTAATACATTTATATCCAACTAAATATTTATATAGGAATTTAAAAAAATAACTTACGGCAAAATGTTACATGTAAGTTACTGTTCGCCTTGGTTCTCCTAAGATATTGATCATGCACTTTTCTTTTTGTTATATCTCATTCCTCTGCGTTTTCAGCTATGCACATGTTAGGTTTAAATTCATTGTATCATTAAAATGATCATTACAATTTAAATTATATTTTTAAGTGAATGGTATACCCTATATGTCCGCCTTCCTATCCTAAGTAGTTTATCGGATATCCCACGCTTAAGTTGGGAAAACATTCGCTATAATAAACAATAAAATAACTGTCACGTTTCCGCGGCCAAATCGCTGATTCGATTGTGATGAAATTTAAGCTTAAGGCCTCGGGCTATTTTCTTTTCTTTATTAGGCTATTTTCTTTTCAAACTTTCTTTCGATTTTGTGAACAATGTTTTATAATAAAGTCGTCGATAATCTATTTTTGGGCGATCACATGGTATTTACTTGCTAAATCTTAAGAAATGCATAAAAATAATGAATGACAGATAAAAAAATAATAAATCAATGATATATATAAATATAAAAAAAAATATTTATGATTTTTGTCTTTAATGGAATCTAATACACTGAATCTACGCGGACGAAATCGTAAATACATCAAATATGTGAGCCTAAAGCCTAAAATCCGAGACCATTAAATCTTTTAAATCCAACGCAATAATCCTAGTGAATAATTTGTCGGAATTGGCCTAGTAGTTTGACGAAAATAGTTCCACGCTGTGTCTAATTTAAGATAAGCACGGTCAGACATTCAGTATTCCTAAAAAATTTGTACGATTCCATTATAAATTGTCCAATTTTATCTAGTTCATAAAAGAGGTTGAATAAGGATCACATTATTAACATTAATGGTTTCGAAGCAGTTATAGCTTAATATTTTGAACGTTGGTTTCCCACACTGGGGTCCCGAGATCGAATCTTGCATGGATCTTTAACTCTTTATTTTTCCAATATGCACAGACCTGTGTATGATATGTACATATTAGAAAAATAATTATCATATGCTTCGATATAGCTTATGTTTCTTTAGTTTCCTCTTGGTGTTTTCCTTCATCGAAGTAAGTGATAATTAATTTTCTAATCGATAAGCTCAGGCTTCTTAAAAACTGGTTTTCCATAATATTCTCGGGTTTGTGTCAAATGTGTCTGAATCTGAATGTGTCTGATGGTCTGTGTGGAATTAATTCTCCCAGTGATAAAGAAGACTCGAGGCCAGCGCTGGTACATTTATGATTGGCCTTAAAAATAGCTACTTACAATTATTATTGTTCAATTTTAAAACATTGACGCAACCATTGCAACCAATGCCAACTGCTAAATATCTTGCGTATCACATATTACATTAACACTTAATCGAAATAAACTGATAAATTTTATATTACTAAAATTATTCATTCCATGACATTTGGCCTTTTGACAATTTTTATTTTTTATTTTTATATAAAATAAGTTATGCTTTATTTTGTTTTCGATTGTCAACAGGCACCATCTGCGAATGTTACCGTAATTACATAAATTAACAAAAAGTTATGTAGCCTGTTACTGTAGACTATTATAGCATATATACTCAACATCCTAATTTAGGTTAAAAAAAATAAACTTAAATGAAAATAAAATATTTAATTAAAATAAGAGTATATAACTACGTCTTGGTGGCGCAGTAAATTAAATGCTAACAGCATTCCCTCTTTTAGTAATGCTTATAAGCAGCTGAGCGAGACAGTTTCCAGCTCTTGGGTCGCGATTTTTTTTTGATATTTCTTTGAAAAGATAATGAGCGTCAGAGCCACGGATCAAGATTCTTGACTCCCAATGATATAAAAAAAGTTACTAAAAACAAAATGAATTAATAGTGATTTTAAAAATGAAATAGGTTTTATTTGAGTGCCTCGTGTGAGTCACAAGACAAAATTGAATAGCATCAACGAACCTGATAGTTATATTGTTGATTATGATTTATGTAGGAAAAATCCTATCTGAAGAGGGGTATATCTTCATATGTATTGCGTCAATTGGCAATCACAGCTAACGCTAGAATCAGTAAATTTACTAGTTTAACATGATAACTATGTTTACTTTATTTTCTCAGGGATTTTACAGAGTTCTCTAGATTGTGATGTACAAATCTAGGGCGAAGCGCGTGAGTCGCGACCGAGTGTCCTTTAGCGCGGGTTTTAACCTTATTCGCTCCACGGTCGTCGACTCACTGTTCCTGCGCGGAAAAAGGGATCGCCGCTAGCTCGCCGCTCGCGTCGATATCTATCAATCTACCTCGACGGTTTTGTCCCGCTAAGCGGCGTTCATATACTTATTAAAGAATTTAACGTAATACGGTCAAAGCGTCCCCGTGACCGGATTAGGAACGTTTTGGTCTTCCCCTCTTACGTTTCTCATTAAGTGGTGGTTGGACGTCACCCACGCATGGGGTCAGCTGGGAGGCGTGGTAGCGACCTATAGATTCCCCATCACTCACCTTGCCTAAGTCATAAGTAGTAGGACTAGCAACCTTTTTAATTCTGTAAGGCCCATCTCTCCTGGGGATGAATTTAGGAGTTTGGCCTCGGCATGCATCATTTGAGCCTTGGGTTTTCAGCAAGACGAGGTCACCTACAGAATAATCTGGTGCCGGACGCCGACTTTTATCTGCGCACTGTTTTTGGTTCATTTGCGCTTTTTCGTGTACTTCCCTCGCATCCAAAAGAGTTGTGGATAACCTTCGAAGATAAGGTGTGAGAGTTGTTACGACATTCTCACTTTCAACGATGGTTCTCATATCCGTAACTACGATGGCTGGAGCGCACAATTCGCGTCCGAACATAATATATGCAGGAGAGAATCCGGTGCTACTTGTCACAGCCGAATTCATAGCGAATCGGATAGCTGCTAAATAAGTATCCAAAGTGTTGTGGTCACTACCTACCAAAATGGCGAGCTGTGGCTTCAGATCACGATTCTTTCGTTCTGGGTGGTATTTTGGTATGAGTGACTGCGTAATGCCAAACGTGTGACAGGCCTGTTGCATGACCTCACTGATGAATTGCACACCATTATCGGAGAGCACTCGCCTTGGTACACCATATCTAAGAAAAACTTCAGATATTAGTATTTTCGCACTTTCCGGACTAGTGGGATTATTCAACGCGAAAAGCTCAACCCAATGCGTGCAAACGTCTTCTATTATCAATATCCATTTATTGCCATTTGATGTTTCGGGTAATCATTGCTGGGGTCTGCAGAAGACCAGCAGGCTTTTTCACATCGACCTTGTATCCCTGGCAAGGTACGCAACTTTTAATGTACTGTGTGACAAATTGCCTCATTCCTGGCCAGTAAAATCTAGAACTTAGACGACGATAAGTGCGATCTGTTCCAAGATGTCCTGCCGTTGGAGCATCGTGATAATCTGCTAAGACCTTCTCACGTTCGTGTACAGGAACTACCAAACAGGCTGTTTCCTGGTCATCTACTTCGGCTTCATATCTGTATAGAATTCCATCGGATATGGTGAACCCGCGGTCAGCCCAACTCCTCCCCCTAAACGGTTCATCGGGTTTCTCCAACTCTTCGATGATTTTCTTTAGTTCGGGGTCTAATAATTGGTTTTCACGAAAATCGTGTGCACTTCTTGAAGGTAAATCGACCTTAGCGAAACACAGATCACAACTATCAACTTCCTCACTACGTGGAGGCCGGGAGAGTGTGTCAGCAACAGCATTGGATTTATCTGGTGTATAGTCGATTCGTAGATTGTACTCCTGGAGCGTCAGCGCCCACCTCGCTAGACGGCCACTCGGTGATTTGATGTTCATCAACCAACACAATGGCTGATGATCGGATTTCACCATTACTTCAGTGCCTTCAATGTATCCGCGGTACTTGTTTATTGCCCAAACAACCGCAAGGGCCTCCCGTTCGATTGTTGTGTAATTTTTCTCGGCAGTATTCAGGAGTCGGCTTGCATATTCTATGGGCCGCTCATGGGTCCCTCCCCCTACATCAGTACCACCCCGAGACAATAACCACTGCTGTCTGTTCTCAAGATGAATGGTTTCGTTTCATAAGCTTGACGTAGGATCGGAGCTGATACAAGCAGTTCCTTAATGCGATCAAAGGCGTCCTGTTGCGACGACGACCAATTCCATGTGTTATTTTTTTGAGGAGATTATTTAAAGGTCTGGCCACCTCAGCGTAATTGGGAATGAAACGCCGGAACCACCTTGATGTTTGAAGAAACGTTTTCAGGTGTTTCACGTTCCTTGGCGGTGTCATTGCTGCAATTGCTTTCATCTTGTCAGGATCTGCCGATAAACCCCCTGGTACAATAACATGTCCTAGAAATTTAACGGAGTCGCGAGCAAAGTGACTCTTGGCACGATTGATCCGTAGGTTAAATAGCCCTAATCGCCCGAACACTGCTTCTAGGTCCTGTAGGTATTTAGTGAATGACTCAGACAGGATAATGATATCGTCTAAATATGCCAAAATCGATACATCCGACAAGCTGCTACCTGTTTTAACCGATCGATGAGGCGTTGGAACGTAGCTCCTGAGTTTCTCAGTCCCATGGGCATCCTCTTAAAACTGAAAGTGCCCAAGGGGGATACAAATGCCGTTTTATCGCGATCATCAGGGTGTACTCTCACCTGAAAATATCTAGATCGGAAATCACAGGTGGTCATATAACTTGTTGTCTTGGCGGCGTGTAGTATGTCCTCCATCCTGGGCAGTAAATATCGATCAGGTTCCGTAACGGCGTTCAACTTGCGATAGTTTATACACAGTCGAACGCCGCTGGCTTTCTTTGCGACTAATACCGCGTTCGCTGCCCAGGGCAATACTCACTCCTCTATAATGTCCGCATCAAGAAGTTTCTTCAGTTCCTTCTCTAGGAGGGACTTCTTGTTCTGCGACATTCGGTAAGGTGCAGTAGCTATCGGGTCCTGTTTTCTTCCCACCTTAATGTGGTGCTCCGTGTATTTAGTCGGCGGGCCTTCGGTCGCAAAACGGTCATCTCTTCTAATTAACAACTCGTTCAACTCCGACCTTTGATCTGTCAACTGCGTCCCCTCATCAACTCTTAATGCAAGTTTGAATGTTTCGACTTTCATTAACTCCGTGTTGTTAGTAGAAATCAATTCGTCGGGTTTTAAGAACGCGTACAATTGATCAGGTGCATTGGAAAAACTCCAACCACCTTGCGGTAAGTTCAATGAAATATTGGTAGAAATTATAAAATCTCTCCCCAGAAGTGTACGTGCACCTGCGTCAGGGAATACGATAAAAGATGTGAGTATTCTACGATTCACCAGAGTAATTTCAATATTGCACTCTAAGGCAGTGCGTAGTTGTTGAGATTCGTCGGTGAGTTCTATGGTACGTTGAGTTTCAGCGAATTCGACACCAACACTTACCAATAGTTTATACAGCATCGGGCCCGCTATGGAATGCGTAGCACCGGTATCCAATATAGCAGTGCCTCTAAAACCTCCAATCTCAACTAAATAGTCGGTCTCAAACTCTCCACACCATCTATATAAGCAGTATGAAAATCAACCTTACCATCACCGGCGGCAGCGCTCTTACAATTGTTGCATTTCGATCGTATCACTCCCAGCTGACCACAACCGTAACAACGTAACTCGGATGTCACCGCATTACTAGGGGTACCTTCATCCGGCTTTGTAGATTTATACCGACACTCTTCGTACGTATGACCGAAAATCCGAAAACGCGAACATTTAGGTCTGTTGCGTTTAGTTTTCGTATTTACGTTCTGTGCGCGTATATTTTTATTAGTAGATCCAGCCACATTAATCGATTTAGGCGAAAAAATTGCATTCGAAGGGTTAAGTAAACAAGTCGCATTCGAAGGGTTAAGTGTGTAAGCCGCATTATGAGAGTTAAATTTATTGAAGTCAGAATTGTTTGATATAAAATCAGATACCGCAGCAACCGGAGGGTTATTTGAGATACCGTTCGCATTTAAGGGTTTGTTACGCGGCGACGAAATATTGTAAGTTTCTGTTTCGTTTACTTCGGCGATAGCTTCCTCAGCTAACCTAACCTTTTCTACTAGCTGATCAAGGTCGCATACCGAGTCGCGCGGCACTCGCTTCCTTATTTTGCCATTTAACATACCATATATAAGATGTAACTGAATCACTACATTTAAACTATAGGGTAACTTAGCGAACTCAGCACGTTTACGTGTTATAAAGATATCATCGCGTTCATTAACATATTGATCCGCACTACACACTTCACGTAAAATTTTATACGCGGGGCGTGGGGTGCCGTACATGCCCCGTCATGAAGAAAAAGGCTACAGCACAACGATAAACACCGAGGCCGAGCTGCTTGACCGCATTATGCAGTGTGTGGAAGATCTAAAAACTGAATCACAAATCATAAAAGGGCCACACAACAAGTGAATTCGTAGTTACCGTATTTAATGAGACACAATGTTGATTTATTTTTTATTTGAAGGCTAATACTATGAGGAATAATGATAAATTATAAAATTAACTAACATTATGGTGATAATTTCGAGAAAATTTGAGTTTAATAACACAATAGTCTGAAAAAATCCTTTTTCTTCACAGTTATTAATAAAAATTAAGTCCTGAGAGACATTTTTCCTGCCGCTTCTTATTTTATCGTCATCGTTAGATACTTGGCACTGATTTTTCGTTTATTTCATCAAAATCGGCCCGTTATTTTAGGAGAAATATTTTATTTTGTACATAGGGTCCAGAATATGAGATAAAAATGTTAATTGGCGTATAAAAAAAATAACAATAAAAAAAAAAAATTTTCGTCGATAATTTTCGGTTTTATGTCACCTGTTTTCGGGGTTGCACATTATCAAGGGACACACTGTATATACTAGCTGACCCAGCAAACGTTGTTTTGCCATATAAACTATTAATTGTATATGTATATCGCTAATTATAATAATTTTATTAAAAAACAATATCAATCCCTTAACGCAATAGAGTGTACAATATTTTTTGTTATCCCATCTTTAGCTAACACAAACAAACTGGATGGTTTGCCTACTCGAGAGCATGCCACGTATCATTTCGTTCATGTTCATGTGAAAAACATTGTGTGATATGAATTAATAATAAATTTATTTGAAAATAACACTGAAATAGTAAAATGATAATTGTAAACGTCACTACTACGATTGATGCACAAACAATAATAATAATGGCCAAAAACTGTAGGCAGTGAGAAAAGAGATCTCATCCCTCCTCCGTGCTGTTTACTGGGTCAAAAGTGACACCGGTAGTCGTCTGGCGGGGATAACTGATCAAGTGATAATTGAACAGTTATCGACCTGGGTTGAAAATTATTGAATTACTAATATCACTATTAAAAATAGGGTTTGATGGAAGAAGGGTGTAAATTTAGAGTTGTATGTATTTTTAATGCCACATCATAAAAAAATAAAAATAAAAAATTTTGTCCAAAAAATAAAAAAATTGGGGTGGACCAACTTTATCACTTAGGGGTATAAAAAATAGATAACAACCTATTCTCAGACCTACTGAATATACATATAAAATTTCATTAAAATCGGTCAAGCCGTTTCGGAGGAGTATGGTAACTAAAAGTGTGACACGAGAATTTTATATATTAGAATTAGATATATATGTATATTGTTACGTATCAGGATCCGTAGGCTCGTAAAAATGCCACAATAGTTCCGCAGAGACTTTATTTTACTTCACACACACTTCACAATCACAGTTACATTCGTAGATCGCAGGTATTCGCTTCGTAGGGAGAGAACTCTTCGCTTCGTGTTCGAAAACCGAATGCCCCGTGGGCGACCCTGCCCGCTATTTATTTTAGAGAATTTTATATATGTATTAGAGTAGACTATCCAAACACCAAAACCGTAACTGTGTGTGAAGCTACGTACACGGACTCGGTCAATAATGCTAATTTAGAAATTGCCAGCGGCATGTGTCCAAATTATGAATGCATGATAATAATTAATAAAATAATGAATGAATATACGACATGCAATTAACATTAATAAACCGCATTAATAATGAAAAGGTTCCTATTTTATTATTCCTTTATGGTTTAAAAGATGTAACAGTTTTGTCTTAAGAAAATAAAATATAGTTATAAACATTATTTAATACACTTCTGATAGTCCCGATTAACAAAGTATGTTGGGTTGCACATGTGGATATATATGGATATATTCTCCTGGACGAAATATTTTAGAAACAAGGACGACAAGGAAGGAAGGAAGGAAGAAATTCAAATAGGCGATACAGAACCCAGTGACCACAAACCAGGGACTGTTCGCCATAGTATGTTGACCAGTAGCAGGGTGCATCGTGAGTATAGGTCGGCTTCGATTCAAAAATGGGTTGATGTCCCTAACATCCCTTCGTCAAAGAGTAGTACCAGGAGGCGTAATTGCTTAATGGGTGAAAATCTGTTGCATATTTTCAATTTGTTCTGTTGCATATGTTCAATTTCAAAAAGAAAGGCAAATATACTTGTTAATTTTTTAATCAAACAATATAAAACATATCAGACCAAACGGAAATCAAGAATAATGTAAATTATTTAATATCTGAGGTAAAAACAAGAATGTAAAACATTTCAGACCTAAGGGAAAAACAAAACAAAACCTTGTTTAATATTCTTCACCACCTTCTCCCTCTCCCTCTCCTGAATCCATTCCGACTTCCTCGTAGTCCTTTTCCAGAGCTGCCAAGTCTTCTCTAGCTTCAGAAAATTCTCCTTCTTCCATACCCTCACCTACATACCAGTGAACGAATGCACGTTTTGCATACATTAAATCAAACTTGTGGTTCAATCGGGACCATGCTTCAGCAATTGCTGTTGTATTTGAAAGCATACATACAGCTCTTTGAACTTTAGCTAAATCTCCTCCGGGTACTACAGTTGGAGGCTGATAATTTATACCTACTTTAAATCCAGTAGGACACCAGTCCACAAACTGAATTGTACGTTTCGTTTTAATTGTGCCAATAGCTGCGTTAACGTCTTTTGGAACCACGTCTCCGCGGTAGAGCATGCAACACGCCATATACTTACCATGTCTTGGGTCACATTTCACCATTTGATTGGCTGGTTCAAAGCATGCATTAGTGATTTCTGCGACAGACAATTGTTCATGATAAGCTTTTTCAGCTGAAATAACGGGCGCGTATGTCACTAGGGGGAAATGAATTCTTGGATATGGAACCAAATTTGTTTGAAATTCAGTCAGATCAACGTTCAGAGCACCATCAAATCTAAGAGATGCTGTGATAGAAGATACAATTTGGCCAATTAATCGGTTTAAATTAGTATAAGTAGGCCTTTCTATATCCAAATTTCTTCGGCAGATATCATATATAGCTTCATTATCAACCATGAAAGCAGCATCAGAGTGTTCTAGAGTTGTATGAGTAGTAAGTATAGAATTATATGGTTCAACAACAGCTGTTGATATCTGCGGTGCTGGATAAATGGCAAATTCAAGTTTCGATTTTTTACCGTAATCTACAGACAACCTTTCCATAAGTAGAGATGCAAATCCGGATCCTGTACCACCACCAAAGGAATGAAAAATAAGAAATCCTTGCAAGCCTGTGCACTGATCGGCTAATTTTCGGACTCTGTCTAGAACCAGATCAACTATTTCTTTTCCGATTGTATAATGACCTCTCGCGTAGTTATTGGCGGCGTCTTCTTTACCCGTAATCAATTGTTCAGGATGAAATAATTGTCTGTATGTACCCGTTCGAACTTCATCAACCACAGTGGGTTCTAAATCGATAAAAACTGCTCTAGGTACATGTTTTCCAGCTCCAGTTTCACTAAAAAATGTATTAAACGAATCATCGCCGCCTCCAACAGTTTTATCCGATGGCATCTGACCATCAGGCTGTATTCCATGTTCCAGACAATATAATTCCCAACAAGCATTACCAATTTGTACACCTGCTTGGCCACCGTGAATGGATATGCACTCGCGCATTGTTTTTCACGTATTACTCGTAACTGTTTTATTTATATTAGCTTATTTCAGATGCAATGTTCTCGCGGACGAACACTCAAATATTCTGAATCTGAACCAATATCTGAATAGTGACTTCAATTCCACACTTGAAATTTGATTTTTTTTTATTCTCTTTTTTAATAAATAGTGTTTCATGCCTTATACAACCGCAAACACTTTTTATTATTTGTTTTTATTTTTACTTAGTTAATTTTAGATTTATTTTAAATTGCTTGTTAGTTTGTATAATGATGTTAGAACTTTTGCTACTGGCAGTAGCTCAACCAATCACGGCACAGCATTAGTGAAAAACACATGGAGAATATGCATACTAGGTAAAAATCTTTCTGCCTACTAAAAATAAGTAAAGCAATTAAGGAAAGTTCATAGTCCCATGGTAATGTATTTCTTACCAATAAATGTACACTGGAAGAATGTACATTATATTTATTAATTTTTACTAATCATTTCTTATCCTTTTTATGAAATCATTTAAGCGTATACTGTAGTACTGAATATGAAACCGGAAACTTTTACTCTATTGGCCCGAGAGACATTATTGTATCGTATATTATGTTAAAAAGACACTGAAGTACTTTTTTTGGTGTTTGTTACTTTACTGTTAATCCGAAAAGATGGCACCCAAAGCTGAATATTAAATCTTTTTAAATATATTTGGTATCTGTCACAAAGATCAATGTCAACTGTCAATTATTCATTTATATATGTTTCGGTAGAAATATTAGAGAATATTGAAAAATAATTTACATAATTGTTTCTCTTTATTGACATCCTCAGAAGATAGGCGAATCTATATTATTTCCAAATCAAACAGAATTGTACTTAAGATTTATTGAATTGAGCAATAAACTGCGTAGGAATTTTTACTAATATAAGTTGTCTTTCTGTCTTGTGTGCATGATTGTCACCTCAGACTTGAGATTAAATACTGTTACTGGAGGTATTATTATTATTCTCTTTATACCTTAATCTGACTGGTCGTTGGCTCAAATCGACGTGTGCAATGGAGGAAGAACATGATCATTGGAACATTGAGGAGCGAACCAAAGGTACATCTTCGTTTGTATGTCCCGTTTATTATTTTGAATTCAAACTCTGACTGAGTCAATGTTTGATACCCTGGTATAATTTGGTTAAGCTCATATTCATATCTCATATTGTATAAACAATACTTATATGTATAAAAGTACTTTTATAATATACACAGGGTGACTGGAAATATGTAGGCAATCCCTTTGGGGGATGTAGGCGAGGTCATTTGCAAATAAATTACTTCTATCCCTATCTAAATATCAACCATTTTCTAGTAATTTACTATATTATATTGTTTCAAGAATGTGCAATATAAACTATTGAAAATTTAACAAAAAAATCACTCATGCATAAAATATGTAATTATTATCTGGTTGTTAACACTTTAAGACATAATAATCAACCATTAGCTGGTAAATATTGTCAATGATTTTTTAAATCAGAGCTACAAATCTTTAAAATTCTCATATTTTAGCCCTCAACTTAAAATATTGAATTACTTGAAAATTATTAATATTTCACACAAATGACCTCCCCGTCATCCCCCTAACAGATTACCAACAAATTTTCAGTCACCTTGTGTATTTGTTTCAATTGTAATAAAAACTGGGGTTTTTGTAAAAGATATATTTTTTTTAGATCTCCATCTTTCTCCGAGTTGTTCTAGCTTTGAAGTATTAGACCCACATGATCCAACAATTAGTCGTCTGGCAACACAATTATTCAAACGTACCAATGATTACTTACAAGGGGAAATGGCAGCAGGACAGGTAAATAATAATCAAACTTTTCAATTAATTGATTGTTCAACCTAAATGAAGTTGGGATGAGCAGCTGCTATCTAATAAAATTATATATATATATACTTGCTGTGCCCGCGACTTCGTCCACATGGAATTTAACAAAAAGTTATTTAGTAGAAATAAAAGTAGCCTATGTTACTCTTTACTACATCAGCTACCTGTCTGAAAGTCCTGTCAAAATCAGTCCAGCCGTTTCAGAGATTAGCCGGAACTAACAGACAGACAGACAGACAAACAAAAACTGTAAAAAATATTATTTAGGTATATGTACCATATATACATTCATAATTATATAGTAAAAAGCGGTTATATTACAAACAGATACTTCAATTTTATTTATTAGTATATATATATTTCATAGTGTAAAAGTGAATAGTAATCTAAATTATTATTTCAGTTAATGAATTCTTGCATGGTTGTGATCCAGGCTTAAATGTAATTTTAATATTTTAGTGTTACATTATAGGATTATGTAGAAATTATTTTTTATCATTGTATATATGTTTGTGTTAGATGTTGATATGTAGGCTTTTAAAAGAGTGTGGAATTTTCAATATTTGTAAGAATGATACATTGAATATGTTCAATGGTGGTTATTTTTTAGTGTAAGAAAACTTAGAATGTCTGTCCCAATATCCTTTAAATCTAAGCTTATTTATTTATGTTATCATTTATAGATATAAAAAAATGCTTTTGTGGGTTTTTTCTGTAGCTTCATAAGAATATAATGTACATGTTTTAAAATTTAATTAGTCATTGAATAAAATTAGTTAAACAACCTATAATGCTTGTTTAACCCATTGACTGCCAGCTACGAGATATCTCGTAGTGCCTGCTGCAATTTTAGAATAATTACAAATGGCCATATCAGTTAAAAATATTTTAAAAAGGTGAATGAAAAATTTATATGGAATAAAAAAAAGTATTCATTTTCAGTTTTTATTACAAAACTTACAACTTATATGATTAGATTATTACATAAAATTTTATTTATATAAATGTATGAATAAAAAAAAATAACCTTGGCACCCAGGGCAAGACACTCTAAATATGGCTGGTAGTCAATGGGTTAACAATATTGTTTCAGATAGATTTTATTTCAATTCATGATAGACAGCCCAAAAATGTATAACATAATATTTATGTGAATGTTATATCTTTATAGGATCATTACATTTTACTTGAAGAAATCAATAGAATGGCCATCACTAAGTATGCAGATCTTCGGAATTTAGCAGCGAACCTAAGCAAAACATTGAATGAATATAACGAACTATGTAAGTATTGGTTTGTTCTATTTGTTTTGGTAATTAATTCATGTATCTTCCATTCTGTATCAAACCCATGTATTTTTATTTTTAATCTATTTTCTGTCTTAGAATATGGATCTAGAGTATCTTGGTATTTAATAACACTAAACCTAAAGGCTTAAAATTGTGATTTTTATGTACTTTGTTTGGTGGTTTTTGGTTTCATGTTGAAATTTAGCTATGAATATATATATATTTCATTTACAAAATCTGGCAACTCAAAAGATCTTTTTAACGTTACAGATCAAGTCTTGATCAAGCCATTGCTGTTGCAAATCGACCATATAGATGCTCAAGTGTCCCAGTTTGAGGCAAATGCTTATCGATTGGACAACTATACTAAACAACTGAAGGCCAGATATAAGGAACTCGAAGAATACAAATAATATGTAAAACTATTACTTAAATAGGTTTGTTGCAACTGAAATAACTTAAAATGAATTCAATGTTTATCTGCATCATTTATTATTGTTATACTGTAGTATATGATGTTGCATGACTAATTAATGTCTATTCTTTTTTGCATTCCGATTCACACTTTCATCAATAAAATATGATAGTGTTGTTAACTTTTGGAACTGAAATTACTAAGAAACTTAATGTTATAAATGTGTTTTTATCACCAATAATTTAATTAATTACCAACACAGGAAAGTAATCAAATGCTACAAGTCCAATATAAAGTTTACACAGATTATTACGGGAGACACTTCCAACTACATTTTTATTCACAGTTTTTATCAGTATTGTATTTGAAAGTGGGTTTACATTTCGCATATTAACTATGGAGTCTTAATATGTTGCTATCTCAAAAAACACCCAAAATAAGGTTCATAATTGTCAGCTTGGTAAAATTTTTCTATTTATGAAAATTTAATAAAATATCAACTCCCCGGCCCAAATCGTTAAATCATAAGTTTTTTGAACCATAATTTCTAATTATCTAGATTTATTTTACTGTTATTATAACCGCCCAAAGTCTTTGACTGAGACCGCGCCTGCTTTTATTAGTATAATTATGAATTTGCGATATGTTTATTGCTAGGTTTTAACTTAATTTAATTGCAATTAAAAACCATAATATATAAATTAAAAATAATCAAACAACAATTAATTAATTGTATTCGAAACAATCTCGAAGTATATTGGATATAATATAGTCGATATTTTTTTTATGTTTTATTTTGAGAGTAGAATAGAATAGTGACGAAACGGTACTTAATAGCTCTATTGTATATATAAATCTCTTTATTACGCTAATATTCCAAATTCGTCATTGTTATGCTAATAGCTGACATACGAGTAAATGGGCCATCTGATGGTAAAGGCCATTACCGCTTATGGTCGACCGTAACACCATAGACATCACCGACGTTTTGTATGATAATCTACTTAAATATTGTCTGTTAACACTGTGGGCTGGTTTAGAAATTTGTTACAGTTTTTAACGGAGACTATTATCACTCTTGTGTGTGAATGTTCGTTTTTGATTATATATTCAAAGGTTGGTGTAGTTAGGAATCTTGCATTCGTCTCAAGAATTTTTTTTTTCTCAAACTTCCCTTTATTTATGTGGTTTTTTTAAAATTATTTTTCCTAAGATCTTGTTTATTAGACGCGAAGTATTGTTTTAAAATATTGTTGTATAATATTGTCGTTATCAAATAAAAATTGTAATTTAATTATTTTTCTGTGGATTACGTTTTAAAAGCGGAACTTACAAAGACAGTAGTTTCATGATCGCTTGAAAAAAAAGGACTATACACCGTCTCGTGCAGCTCCAATTTCCAGTTGACATGGAGAATTATAATATTTTCTTTCTTCCTTTCCTATGAAATAGTAGGACATAAAGGCACTAATATTATATTGAGACTACACAATAGAGCGTTCATATAAGAGATATTATTCTTGAGCTTCATTCTAAAGTAAACGTGTTAATTTAAAATCATAATATTCGATGCAGAACCCACATCTTTTTTCAATTTATATTGTAGCAATTTAATCACCATGTCTAGTTAATTATTTTTAGGATGTATTGTAAGTAAATTCAATTATTGCAAATATATTCTTCTTCTATTTTGCAAATGTATTCTTCAAACTGTAATCGAAAACCGACTTCTAAACATTTTTGTTATTTTACTCTTTCAGTCGACGTATGTGTGTATGTATGTATGGTTATAGTTTTTGTAGAATATATTTTTTGTCAAATACACAAATTTATATTTAACAGTTATTTAATAGTAGAATAAGATATTTAATATACTAATATACTCGTACGTATATGTCATCGTCATTCAGTCGGTGGGGACCTTATGTGGAGCCGGAAGGGATTTCAGATTCCGTAGGCTACAAATGTTGTTTTTTGGTCTATTTAGAGGCCCAAATACTTGATTGTTGTAATGTTTATTTCAATATTAACGGGTAAATTAATATGTGTGAGCCTTATTATTAATCATAGTATGATATGATATATAGGGATAAAAATAATAATACGCATTTGTGTATTTTTACGTTTTTATAACAAGTATTAGTTCCAATAAAATTTTACAAGTTCCTTTTGTACAAGTACGGAGTAACCTCCGCGTATTGAAACTTAAATGCATTTCAGATATTAGTGGCATTAACTGTGGATAGTGCTTTACAAGGATTTAGGGTCATGTACTAGCGAAGGGAATCGCTCCCACGAACCTGTCCCCCCGTGCATCCAGCGTCGCCACGACTCTTATCCTATTTACACACAAATAAACACTTTAATAATAATATAAAGCTACAATATCGCATGTATACGCCCTATTAACTATTAACTTATGAACTAAGTCATGATTATATATATATATATGTGTGTGTATATATATATATATATATGACTTGTTTAAAAATGATGTCCAGCCTGTATGACCACCTGTAATAAATAGATGGTTATTTATTTTTAAACGTTTTATTAATTGTACTTCGTAATTATCACAACATAAGTGCCGCGAATCACATATTTTCTTCACTTAGTTTGTTACGAAATTTTGAAATTGTATTAAAACGAGATGTTTTATATTTACTTCAACTACTAATAGCAGAATACCAATAGTACAAGATATCTACATATGTCGCTTCGACATTGATTGTAAAGGAACTCTTAAATTCTCCCCTTAGTAACCGCTACAGGCTATTATTACTCGATACAATTTTTAGGTATGTGCGAGGAGTGAAGCTAGTCAACTAGGATCATTCTGTAAAAAGGCAGTGATCATTTGTGACAGTAAACTATAGACACCGACATCAAAACGGCACCCTTTACTTTGTGTTTGTAAGACTTGTAATTTTTCTGTTCCTTCGAATATGGATTACCTATTCAGGCTTTTATGTTGAAAAATCTTTTAGAAATTTTCAATATTATTATATAGTATCTAATAATATTTTCAATTAGTACTTTCGAACCTCCATTGAAAACATAGGCCTGTTGTAACCGAGATAATTCAACATTTTTTTACATCGATTTAAATAATAATGAGAAATGAAACGGATAGTGTCTTGACCGGATATCGAGTGCGATTAATATATTTGAATCAATTAAATATAATATAATACTCCGACACTCCAAAGTTATCCGATTCCCGAATAAGGTAAGTCGAGTTATTCAAAGTTGTATTTAACGCTATTATAAGATAATTTATCTGATACAGGCCACATACGTAACACACACTCAAGTAAATATACATATCTAGTTACCGAACAATATAATTGTTGGTAAATATTTATCAATCAATATCAGTCGTATTATGTATCCGTTTCATCTCTTAGTAAATATTTACCTATGTTTATCAACACCATAATGAAGGATGTTTGTTGCCATAATTACATTATATACCTACTATTGTATACAGTTGATAAGTAAGTAGGTACATTAAAATATTTTGTGCGACTACGTAACAAATTTAGGTGATTAATTTGTGCACAAGAATTTGTGCGATTAAAATTTAAAATGATAATTATTATCCTCTTGCACAAGTTATTGCAATAAATGCACATAGAAATTATACTCTATTATTATTTTTAGAATTTAAATTGCGTAGCGGACGTGATTTTCGTTGGATCATGATAATATAGTACGTAGATGATAAATAAGGTACATATTATTATATAGTAATAAAAATATATGAGCAGTGATCGTTGCGACGCTTTTCTAGTCACACACATTAGGCCGTGCTACCTTCAACGTCCACGATAGGCTACGGAACCTCTAGTCTTAATATTGAATTGAGCAGTTGAGAGATGCACGGACGAACAGATCCACTACAAACCCTGTAGTAACTACAGAACCCTAACTAATAAATAATGAAACGTTAGTTCGTCTTCTAGGGGCGCATAAGTTAAAAGCTTTACATTCTTAAAAGTCTTCACAAATTGTATAATCTATTCATTTTCATCAATTAAAAAGATAATAATATGTTATTTTTCACTTAACGCTACAAATGAAATCATTATTTAACAAATAATAATGATAATTATGGAAAGTAAGCGATGCGAACAGTGTAAATTATGTATGTACTCGTAAATTTCTTCTAATATTTTGCTCTCAATAAATTACAATAAGTAGTGTATCATATTCAATTCCGGCGACTGCAATTAATGTTCGACTGTAATAATAATTTATTTATATTAATTTTTAGGGTAATTACAATAATTATACTTATATCGGTCATCTTAGATATGACTTTAGTTTATCATTAGGTATAACAATAATTATTAATGAGTAAAAGGAGAATAAAAAAATTCATAAAATAATATAATTATGTATAAAAAAATTAACAATACAATAAAGTCACAGCATGTATGTACATTGTATTTTTATACAATACGTCAGTGACAATATACATAATTATCATTGTCGTAAGCACAATTTACTCTCGTCGTACCCATTTTACATTAATATTTTCTACGTATTAGTTGGCATATGACCCGTGCTTTATCGAAGTTAATACGGTCTCCGTGTGCTCCCGAATCTATCTCACATCACTGCACTCTAGAAGTATTCGATAAAAATCTACTATATTTTTATATTATAAATAATACTTCCTCCTCCATACCTATTAGTTAATTTAATATATTTCGTATCAGGAGCCCGATTCACAACTTTGCGATATATATATATATATATATATATCGAATATGACATATCATTTTTAGAATATAAGAAAATGCTTAGGATATTTTAAGGTACCGTTAGACTGCTACATGGCAACTATGAACGTACCACCTATATGGTGTTCGTCTTAAGTTTATTACCCAATTTATTGGCGTTTGTTAATTGTACCTACTTAGTAGGCTATTTTTGCTGCAAATCACAAGTTAGATAAGAATTTGTAATGATACATAGCAATAGATAATTAATAAAGCGTTAATAATTTACTGCGTATCAAGTAAACAAAATATTACAAGCCCGTAATGTGTTGTTCGCCTATTTACCGGTTGCAATCAAAGATTGATGAGGATAAGTTAGAGGGTAATCAGTATTAAATGTACCAGTAGCATAGTAAGTAGAATCAAAATGAAAAATGTTGTATTATAATATTCATCTTTATAATATCAATATGTAGGTCTACGAATAAATAATAAGTCAGGAAGTGTAACTCAGAACAAATCCACACAAAAAGTGACCCTACTTCGATCCAAAACGACGTATGATTCAAAATACGAATCACATATGAGGTTACAAATAGACATACTCGGTGATTGGTTTCAATTCCGAACGAAAGTAGGGGTTGGTTCGCACGCGTGCTGTAATGTCAACTATGACAGCCGAGTCTTAGCGGCGTGGACGATGTTATGCAATAAGTGTACCGGACCAAGTTAATAATAAAACACTATAATTTTTTTTTTTAATACATTGCCTTAAAAGTAGACTTTTCCATTTGTGTTTATCGGGCGGAAAGCTATTATTTTCCGCACTAGTGCTTTTGGTTTTCCCCCTGCATATACTTAACCTCTAAATGCATGAATGAGGTTTTTAATCAAAAAGTTTTCTGTACAAAATTCTTGTATGAAATTACTATTTTACAGTGTAAATACTATTAACACGTGAATTTTTTTTAATATATATATATACAAATAATATAAATAAATAATTAATGTAATTCAAATTATTTTGAATTTTGATAAACTGTTATTGAATTGACTGAATGCATAGAAACTGTTTTCTTCTTAAGCGGTCACCTTGCAGACTTCTCGTTGGCGAGTGTAGATATAGATCGCCACAACTTTATGTTCCGCCTAATATTATTAATTTACTAAGCTTTTGTCTAGAAGTCATTAAAAGAAAATCTTTCAAACTAATCAACTTGTGAAAATACAATTTTTCATTTGCATGGAACAACGGTAAGCATTCTAGACAGTTGATTTTTGCTTGCAATTTTTTTGGTTACAAAGCCGGCTATATTGGCTATAATTTGTTGTACGGTTTCTAGGAGTTGAAGGCTAGCGTTTAACATCACAGGCATCGAGTCAGACTTGTCTTTCTAACTGAACTGCAGCTATCCATTTATTTTTCCGCACTGGATTGGCAGTGAAACTAAAAGAAAACAAGATAAACAAAATATACAACTATTATAAATATATCAACATTTTACCGTTTTACATTTCAATACTTCATCAAGAGGAAAAAAACCTTATAAATTAGGTACAACATTTACTGATTTCTGTTGCATAATTTTGACCATCTCGGTTTCATAACGTATTTGAACATTTTTTAATTTAATTATTCAGTAATATTGCTACTTACTAGTGAATAGTGATTCCTGAAAACTAACTTTGTACTACTCCTGCACCACTTTACAATACATGTTGGCATGATAATTCATAACTTCTGAAATCGAAAATTTGTCCGCGAAGATTTGACTGACGCTTTTAATGTGCTTGCTTGCAAGAAAGAAGTTCAACTGATGGCGCTCTGAACACGACTTTTAAGCCCCGCCTACTTGCCCAAGACTTTGCTTGGGTCATTTTTTTAAAGCAGTTACTTTTCCTGACTTATTATTTATTCGTAGATGTAGGAATTATAAGTTTTATATCTTACGTCACAGCCACAAATGTAGAAAATATATGGTAACATTACATACTCCGCAAACTTTTTTAACGCGATATTTAATGCAAATTTCACATTTAATTGTCTAATAGTTACTAGTGATATTGGGAAAGATGGATGTTGATAATTGTTATTTTATCGAACAGTGGTCAAATGTTTAAGCAAACATTCGTATGGCAAACACCACTATCAAATGTATGTGGTAGAACAAGTACTAAAAATGATTTACTTTAGAGTAGCAGAGAAACGGAATAAAAAAGGTAAAAAAATGTTATTTGAAAAGCATAGTATTCAGGGTGAGAAAATTAGAGTAATGTCTTTTCACAGATAAATAAAAACATTTTACGAAATAACACTGCCCTACCTAATAACCTCATATTTGTAAAAGAGCAAAGATTACTAAAATCTAAATGTAGAAAAGATTCATGTATTAAATCGGGTTTACGTAGCTATACAATATAAATAAGTTTATCTATGAACACTTGTAACACTTCATAAATAGCAACAGTTACTTACAAGTACCTAATTCGTACGTTTAAATGTATTTGTATGGTATACCTACTAATGAAACAGCTAGACTTATGTATAGCGTTTATCACAGTGCGGCTTCGCTATATTATTAAATAGGATTATAGATGTTTGAGACAGATAACGCAACTTTTTAATTTTCATAAATAAAACATCTTTGCGGACAAATATTTTTTAAAATCTTAATACGTAGTAGTTTAACGCTATAATATCATACGATTACGTAATGATTGTCAAACATTAACGTATAATAATTAAAAGAAAATCGTGAATCGGGCCGCTGTAACAAAAATTTGTAAACAGTTAGCGTTCAACCTGCTTATTGATAGCTAATAGAACCCCATATTTCTTCCAATTTTCTTAAATCATCAATTTCAGTTATATTTATTTTTAGTAAAATTTTATAACGTCCTATTTAAAATGGGTACAAGTAACCGATGGCACTTTACACAGTAGGTACCTATGCAATTCATAATTTATGTCATAAAATGACAGACTAACGAACTATGTTTAACTTTACGCCGTGACTTACATACTAGCTTCGTTTATTAACCTAATCACATCGATTTAGAACATTTGTTGTGTGGTAGTGATAGAGGCTCGGTCCGCGGCTTGTCGCTTCAGTCCATGAAACAAGAAGTTGGCGGCGGCCTTGATCGGCACGAGTAGTGGCGCATGCGCAGCGGTCTCCCATTGTCAGACGTTGCCGGTGGTTGGGAAGCGTGGAGGAGGTAGTGGCGG
>PDGT01000004.1:4825315-4836196 GCA_003671415.1 Megathymus violae | reverse complement strand
CTCGCCCGCACCCGACGACTGCTCCGATACTGCAATTCACAACGCCATCTTTTTAGAGTCGCCATTTATCATTTTAGATATTATCTGCCTTTCGTGTTGTAGTCAAAAAATTGTGCCCTACCTCTTTACTGGCAGTTAGTCGTTAACTATTGGGTAAAATGTTTATTGTCTAAGTTAGATCGATTACGAGCTGACGATATATTTTATTTAGAATACTTTTCAATAGACCTTTCTTATAACTTTCTGTGTAGTACTATATTTTTCATAAATTATCTTTTAAGATCTATATAAATTATATAATTATTCCTTATCTTTGAATTATAAATTAGTCACCACAAGCAATAATTATTTTTTCTAAGAATTTGGGAGGTTAAGACCATTGTGAAAGTTAATCTCCAACATGCTTTGCACTTAACCCGGAATAAATGATATTTTTAATCATAATTTTAAAAAATTTCGAAGATGCCTTTAGTATCGCTTATTATTAGTACCTACTTATTTAAGTATATGACATAGATAAAATATTTGATTACCTTTCGATGGATGCATTAGTCTAAATATCAGTAGATAAAGATATATTTAGATATCTGCACGTCTTACGAGAGCAGGCTTTGAAAATTATTAATAGAAATTTGTGCAAATAAGGTAAAAAAAAAATTTGTGGCATATTTCATGTTCTAATGTATATTGCTGCGGTAGTGATAAAGGAAGATGACGTAAGTATTAGTTGATACCTATACAGGCTATAACAGACAATATACGTGGATATAGTTTCGAGAGGTACGATTGCAGCAATATACATGAATTTTATAAATGATGATTGATTAAGACAGTGGGCACAGGAAGCGGAGATGTGGATACATATGGGGCGGACAGATGGATAGTCTCGTGTCTCGACGTCACTCACGTGAATCGTGCTTTTCATCGACGGGCGCGGGCGGTGGCGGCGGCGGCAGTTGTTGCTCCAGTGCATTCACGCAATTCATCATACTCCCGTACAGCCGACTGTCGCGGAAACTGTCCCTGTATAACACCCACCAATGTCAGCCGAACGGACCAGCCGCGACTGGAATTATGCTCATAGTTTATATAAACCATCGGACGCTCATCGAATAGACAATATTGTTGCATCCCCAAAGTCTCGATCGCACTGCGTACTCGATGCAGTGTTACTTTGTTGTCTAAGTAATTAGATACAATCTATAATTATTTGCGATCTACGTACCTAAAAATTATGCTCTGTGCCAGTCCCCAGCTCTTGCCAGAGATGCTCTCGCGTATTCCTATTTAAATAGATATGTTGGAGCAGTAACACCACATGTTCACCCAAAATAATCATGTAAAAATGTTTGTTTAAATGGGTTGAGTACCACTTGTGCATCGCGTGCCGATGGTTTGGCGAATTCGAGTGAGTTGTGCTTCGTACATATATGTAAAATATTAATAGGTACAAATATACTATGTATCGAGATATATGTGATAACGTTTGTCGGAAATGTGCAGACAAAATATGGAAAGGTGTTATATTATATTACAGCTTATATTACTGATTTTGTTTCTTACCTGCCATTGGAATTTCGGAACAGTGCCAAGATCTCTTCAAAGGTTTTATTTTTAGTTTCAGGAACTTTTTTATACGTAAATATCCAAAAAATTGCAAGGAATACACTAAAAGGCAGGAATGTATAATTTTCCAGTAGAGCCTGTAATAAAATAAATTAAACATTAAGTTACACTTATCAAATGAAATGCAAATGTGAGATTTTATGGTAAGACGATGTACCTTCATGCTGGGAAACCCGATTCCAACAACGAAATTGGCCATCCAGTTAACTAAGACAGCGATCGCCATTGCACTCGGGCGAGGTCCCTGCGAGAAGAGCTCGGCAGTGATTAGCCAAGGAATGGAGCCTGGACCCACAGCAAAGAAAACCACGAAGCTTAGAGTCGATACCACCGACAAGTAGCTCATCCAGTCGATCATTTCCTGCACATACCCGAAAAACTCCTATCAGGGGATAGCATTCGTGTTCTTTCCCGTGACCGACCGGAGAAGAAATAAATCACAAACATAAATGCCCATCGCACATATGACGGTCCTCGTGTATGTTTGTCTTGGTCGTTCTTAAAGTTAAACCTACACATTTTACAATTAATAATATATTTACGATAAATATGCTTTCTCAACAAATCTATTGTAGGTGAGGTTGTTGTTATATTCGGGAAGGGCTTCCCATTCCTCACGCGACTGAATAGTGCTGAAGTAGCAAAGTGAGAAGGTACCATTTTGGTCTATTGGCTGTATTGCGTATGCTGTAAGTAGTGAAAAGTGCCTTCTGCTTTTGAGCAGTGTTGTGTAGAAAAATCTCGCTTCAGTTAAAACGCGTGCGCCACAGCTCCTCGTGAAACTATCGAGTCCAATTGATCTTCTTTTAGTGTAGGTGTGAGCAAAGAACGTGTCGGGTGCTTTTTGAGTGATGTTCCTAACATTTATATCTGAGAATTTATTTCTTTTTATTTACAATGCTTTCCTACCGAGAGTCCGGTTTCGGAGACAGGAAAGTCGTAAATCGGGAGGGCAACTACTGCTAAGCAGAAGCAAAGAAATGGTGTGGTGAGGGGATGGAAAAAATCGATGTCGTGCATGCTTTAGCTACATTTTAGTATCTGGTATCTTATAGAATTTGAACTAAAAGCGTTTAAATCGTATATTATATATTTTTTGGTATTTTACGACTAAATAAGAACATAAATTTAACAATAATTGACTTGATGGCTGTGCGATTCTTAGGGGAATAGAAGAAATTTAGAAAGCGATGATAAAGCGTGCGGAAGCGCTTATTTTACAAAGATTCATTTACTGTTATGAATTTATTGTGCTCGAATAATATACACTACTGAGGCCATTTATAATTATTCGATAAAATAAAATAAAATGTCCTTATTAAAGATATTCATATCACTTATCTTATTAGGTACGTTCATATTCATTACAGAAAACTTATTTCTATAATCAAAGGATTAAAAATATATAATTTAAAAATAAAACTTGAAGAAACATATTATGCTTTGTATTTAATAATTTATTATTAAATTATTGAAGATTAATCTATACCAGCTGTAAATGAGTTTATTAGGTTTAATAAATAGTGCGAATAGTTGTTAAATTGAAAGATATTTTATACATAAAAGAATCAAACTAACATTATAATCTTTACAAATTGAATCATAAATGAAAATAATTACAAAGTTCATGTACTTATAACCTACTTATATAGGTATGCTTGTTTTTTGTAAATGATAATATTTACCTAGACAGGTAAAATCAATACTCGACGGTAGTCAAAATATTTATATTAGAAGTCAAGATGACTAGAAGCTATAATTATATAAGACACACCTTTATCAGGAAAGAGATGGTGATGAAAATGGAGAAAATGAACATTCCTCCGAGGCCGTACAAGTGAAGCGTTCGCCGGCCAGTGCGATCCATCAGAGGCAAAGACACCAGAGTCATGCCCACCATAATGGCTCCGATGCCCATAGTTGCGAATTTCGCTGATTCCTCCGTCAAACCCGAAGATGTAAAAAGGGAGGTCGAATAATAAAACACCTGTGGGCGTATTAAGATAAATTACATTTTATGTTAATTAATAACAGCAATACAGTATTCTGAAAGAAAAGTTGGAGATTCGTTTTATAAATATTCTACTATATTTATATAAGGTTAACGGTATATTCTACAGCATTTGTGTCATTGTTATATATTAGCCATCTCTAAATATAAATTGATGCAACTTCGACTATGCTCATTTACTTTTTTGATTAATGTCTTCTTTATAGACACAGATTGCTTCTCCTGAATACACGTAGATGATGTCTTTGTTGTTACGAAGAACAATGGGCAGGGGTGATCACTTATCATAAGGTTATCAGGCTATTAATTTATTGGTTATTGATACTGAAAGAATCTTACCGCATTGATTCCGCTCAGTTGCTGAGACAGTTGCATCACGACGCCGATGAGCAAGGGGGCACGTAGTGTAGGGGAACAAAGCAACTCTCTCATTGAAATGGAAGCTTCTGCCTGTTGTGCACGTTCTTCTGCGCGCATTTCTTCAATATCTTCTTCCACCTGATTATATTCGCAAATAATTTTTTACTTGACGTATTATTATAGCCGAAGTGGGCTGGGCGTTCGGTCTAGAGAAATTAAGAATGCAATTGTGTACCTGATTGCTTGCTCGCAGCCTTCTAAGAGCTCTTCGTGCTTCTTCCTCCCATTGACGTGTGATAAGCAAGTAGCGAGGTGATTCGGGGCACGCAGGCAAAAGCAAAAGTTGTAGAATAGCAGGGCAGATCGCCAATCCTGCAAAAATCACGATAATCGATAATATTTTCTTTAATTCCATCTGATTATCAAGCAATGAAAAAAAGTAAAAAGAAATGCTATTGAAATACAAGGACGTACCGAGTAAAATGGGCCAACCGTCGTCTGTGCCAAGAATTTGTTCGATACCGAGCACCTGTGACAGCAAGAGGCCTACCGTCACTGCGAGCTGGTTGACAGTACCCAGTCCACCGCGGAGGTTCAGAGGTGCAATCTCAGAAATGTACATTGGCACTAAGGACGTATTTAGCCCTAAAAAATAAATAATGTTACGCCACGTGATTAACAGTATTGAAATCTATTCAGAAAATAAATTGAAATCGCTTAATTGACCGTTAAATGAGTTTCCACAATTATGAGCTTAACCAACTGTGGTGACAATGCAGGTAGATTAATCAAGTCGCGTAAGATGCAAATGACATTAATTACGGCATGCGCCAGTGAGGCCGCAAAACCAATGCGGTCAGAGATAATTTGTCACCAATTAATTTGCAGTTTATAGATGACTGCATTATTTCAATACATCGAAAAATAAATTAATATTGGTGCCAAAGTACTAATAAAGTATATGTACTTTAAGTAATCTAGAGATGTTTTTAAACTTTGTGTCACTAAAAAACAGAAGTTATACCAGCTACGTTCAAATATTGTTTTATGCCTGTGTAAAATCTCATGCTTCATTAAAAATAGATATTAAAATTCCGAATGCTATCTATATAATTCTGGCTGTGAAAACAATCGCATTGTAAATCTTAGGTCCCTTATAATCAATTATACTACACTGTAATATTATTTGCATTTGATAAAATATAGTAGTTATTAAGTAATCAATTAATAACAATTGTAAATTAGAGCTTTTAATGAGTACTGAGCAATATAAGTATTGTTACCACAATTGACTCCAATAATAAATCTGCCGAAGAAGAGCATTTCGTAACAGTGTGAAATTTTGGTAAAGCCCATAAGACTTGCGCCGCTGATGCCTAAAATATTGTTGAGCAGTAGGCCTCCCTTCCTAAAATGGAGAAAAAAAATTTGATGTTACGGGACATGGGCATTTAAAAACAAAAGAAAACTTGATACTACGTAACACAAACCAACTATGTTAAATATTAAAAACTTATTGAAAACTGAGAATTTATGGGGTGAAATGCTGATAATATTTTATTAATAGACATTAAATTTTTACAATTGTATTTGGTTTAACAAACTTTATACTGTCCAAATCTTAATAGGTTCCAGTGTTTCTCACATAATTCGAAAGTAATTTGTACCATTATGCGCTTTTGCGTGGACTAATTTATTGTTCTAAAAGATGTGACAGATTAAACTTACCAAGATACGAACTATTGCCATCCTCAGAAGTAGCAGTGTAGTAGTATGATCAACTTTATAAAGCACTTCTACTTAATATTGGTATAATAAATTTATGTTCATGAGATCAGTGACGAAATGGTTACACAGACATTTGTTATTTAGTCGATATAAATATAATAAATCGATTCGTTCATGATTTCCGGGATGGTTCTAAGCTAATGATTTTCTAGATGTTAAAAATAATTTACGGAAGCGCATATATACTCTCCCTCGTGAGTTTAGATACGTATGCAGCAAGCTAGTTAACTCTGTCATTTACTTGTCGGAGTGCGTAAGTCATTTGTAATAAGAGTTATATTTAGTTTGTTGTATAGTATAGTTATATAGGACATTTACAGATTTATTACACTCCTTAATGTGATATCTAAGGTTGGTTTAAGAGTCACTGAAATTCCGGCAAATGCTGGCTGGTTTAAAAAAATGAGACATTGTGGTCTCATCGAACTTCAAGTTAAACATAGCCAAAGGAATAAAACCTTCCTTTTTTGCATAGTATTTATAGACCGCGAGAAAGTAAACTTAAACTAAGAATATCTTAATATGTTCAGGATTCCTTGCAGAGATATTACATAGCAGTCCCGGATTTTCAATTTTTTTAGGTGGGGTAAAAATTGAAAAATGCCGCCCCGCCCACTATATTTATTTTTACCTTTATCATCTTTATAATTTCAGCTACTTGTACTATAATTTATTCTGTGGTCAAAGTTAAGTGAATGATGAGTTGTCCATTCGTCTGTAAAGTGTGAATTTGGCCGTCCTCTGAACTTGCCGCCCGGGGCATGGGCCCCGGCTTGCACCCCTAGATCCGGTGCTGTTACATAGACTACTATAGATAACTAATATACATAGATAACCTAATATAGATAACCGTGAATTTGCATTGCTGGAAAAATGTCATCTACATACATCTTTCTTTGTCGTTATAATATAACCGTTTATACGAGTATACCGTATATTCCTAAAATTTGTACGATCCTAGCATATATTAATTAATTCCTTCGTTTTGCCTACGATTACGTCAATTATGGTAAGTATTAATCGTATTGATCAGAACAATATTTAAACATACGTTTTTAGTAAATTTCCAAAACGACTCATTTCAATATTCAATATACCTATGACTCTTGGCACTTCTACTAAAGATGAATACTTCTATATCGTTTTGTTATTACTTAGTTAAAAAACTTCCTACCTTCCAAATCGGTTGGCAATCATTCCACCTGAGAAACCGCCAAGCATACCGCCGATTGCAAAAATGCTGACTGCTATTGAGTATAGTCTGTTCACGGCGTCCTCTTGTATGTCTTTACCGTAACGATCCTTGTATACATCCTTCATGAAGTTTTCGATGTTCTGAATTTAAAGAAGGCATCGATTATCGATTTATTGTTTAATCAGTTTTATTTGTTGATGTAATCTGTAAGTAGCTTATTCGAAAATTGTATCGAGACAGCATGAGTAAATTAAATTAAATGCCTTTTATTAAATAACACTACAAACTAATAACTTTAAACTTCTTAATATAGATACTGTAATAATTAAATTGGAAGTAAAAAGGAACAATACAAAAAATTCGTACTACTTGTATGCCATTACAATAAATGTCCTATGTGTAAATTATTGGTTATTTAAAAAAAATATTATATACAAAAAACTAAATTGAAGTTGTTCAGTTATATTAGTAATAATTACATAATAATAAAAATTAATAAGAAATGGTATTAGTGCAAATCTCGGTCATATTTTAATATATATTTATCACAGTACCTAATATTATACTGCTATGATTACTAAAGTATCTACGATATGTTTAACGTTTACTAAATTCGTTACTCGTCGATAATTTAAAACTAGGCTATGTTTGTATAAGGAATCTGAATATTGCATGTTTTAACATATAGAAAATTACGTTACTGATTTTACAACATTAAATACGATAAACTTTTTTATATCAAACATTGGTCCATTTTATTAAAAACATTACAGTGCTATTGTTTAACATATATAAATGTCTGGGTTGGTTCTGATATGCGTCAAAAGAATTTGAAAGTTTTTAGTTTTTAGTCTTTAGTATGTAAAGACTGACACGTTTTATTTAATAACATCTCGGTAAACAAAAGTAGTGTTTCAATAATCTTTACCTGATATATTTATTCAGCCAGCTATTGCAAATAGTCTATAATAACTAGATAGAGAGTTTGTAATTACAATTGGCTATGGATATTTGAATTTAATCGTAACAAAAACTTTGTAGTGCCACAATGAATTTATAAATATTTATCTGTTCTTAAGATTGTTGCACATGAAAGAATTAGTAGCCAGTGAATTTTGAGTGAAGTAAATAATAATTCGCATGATTGAAGACAAAAATCTCACTCTGCCAGGAGCGTTGATGACACCAGTGTTGTATCCGAACTGCAACATTCCGAGCACCGCGGCTAAGATGGCGTAGGACAGGAAAAATGTTAAACCCTGTAAAGAAAATATGTGTTACTGTTGAACTATTTTATTAGAATAAATAAATAAACTAAATTATATATTTAATACATTATCATGGACATATTAAAAGGCAAGAAAAAAAGGCACAATAATAATATAAAATGGCAATACACACACACATACACATATATATATATATATATATATTTGAAAAAAGAACATATTGAATAGAATTTTACTTACAACTTTCATTTGTTTTTTTGGCTATCGGTTAATTTATTTAATACATTGTGTTTATAATTGTGCGGCTTTTTGTTGTTTTTAACAGATGTAATATTTTTTTTGACAATTAATTGTTATTATTCAGTGAAGAGAACTTCACTTGTAAGTTTTAATGATAATGCCGGACCTCAGCGTTACTCAGGTGTAGCTTTAATTGAGAATGGTTACACTTACGATGAAGTGGCTCAAATATTACGAATGTCCAAAACTGTAATTATTCGCAATGTTAAACAATATAGTTACACCGGAGAGTATACAAGACAGATACTAATACAAGTATAGGACAAGGACGCAAAAGGGTAACAACAACAGAGAGAGACGACAGATTTATTGTAATCAGTGTCCTCTGTAAAAACTTCGACTTCTTCCGAGGGACGAAATAAGTGACAGGAAGTTCGACCTGTCACCAAAACGGTTAGAAGAAGTCTTAATGCGGCTGTAAGAGGAGCGTACTACCCCGTCAGAAGTCATTTGCTTACTGGAGTTCATCGAGTAGCTCGGGCCAAGTTAGCTCGTTTGCACCGGAATTGAGAAGTGACATTTGAAGAAATGTTCTCTTTACCGATGAGTCAAGATTCTGTCTTAAGTCAGATGCCGGAAGGGTTAAAGTATAGAGACAACTCTGAGAAAGATACGCTCAGTGTAACATTGTTGGAAGAGAGCGTTATGGTGGAGGGTCAATAATAGAATGAGACGGTATTTTTTTAGGAGCACGTACGGAGATAGACATCGTAGAAAACAGGACCTTGACTGCAGCAAGATACGTAACAGACATTTTAAATCAGATTGTGATTGATGCCTTTAGAGATTCGTTGAGGTTAATTTTCTTTTAATGAACGATAATGCTCGTCCTCGTACTGGAACGGTAGTAGCGGAGTATCTGTATAAGGTTAGAATCCAAGTTTTAGGGTAGTCAGCACACACGCCAGACTTAAATTCGGTAGAACACAAATTGGGAAAACAAATTTACCAAAAAATCCAACACCTGTCAACCCAACGGTCCTCAAAGTTGCATTGGTTGACAAATGGAACGGAATGCCACAAAATTGCATATACAATTTATTTAAAAGTATGCATAAATTGATGCAGGGAGTTTAGACAGCAAGGGGAGGTATTATCAAAAAATAACAGAGTTTAGGATAATATTCAAATTTAACTATATTAAGTCAAAACTCCTTTCAATTAAGGTACTAAGCTTACTGTCAGTAATTTTTTTTTCGTTTGGTCAATTTTTTTTATTTTCTTATATGTTAATTTAAATTATTGATTCTATTCAACAAATTTTAAAACCTTATTTTTTACAAATTAATCTATTTTAGACATCATGTTCGCTTAATATAATAATATAAAGAATATATAAACAATTCTTAAAATATAAAAACGATATAACATAACATTCCCGATGTAAAGTTGTAGCAAAATTGTTTTAAGAGTATTGGTTTCTATTGTATGTGTAAATAAGTGGATTTGTTCACGTAATAGAGCGTGTTGCATGTTGGCACGATGGCACAGTTGGCTGTCATCCTATAGTCCACGATTTTTCTGCTATGTGATAACTTACTATAAACGCAATATAATAGGTACAAACAACTGTTCAACGAATCATATGCCGGATAATACAATAATATAATTTAAATGTTTGTTTGACATAATAAAATAAAATTGTCCAAGTGTCATATTTGTATGCTGTTTAAGTGAGACTAGTTTATGTAATCGACTGCTTGTGTTTGTAGATTAATATAACTAGAACTCGCAACTTTCAAGATTTATAGTATATCCTCAATTTCAAATAACTTATCTACTCGAAATATTATTCGCTAATATTAAACAAAATATTCAAAAGTATGAAAGATAAGATAAACAATGAGGGGTAAAAATCAGTGTACCGATTCAGACATCAGTGCAGATTTTTTTATACTGCGGCATTCAACCATGAGATCAGTGGATACTAAGACGTAGATTAAGTACTTATGAATAGAAATCTTAAAATACTGATAGCTTGGGTTATTTCATTATTTCAAAGAACATAAGTACATGGATACCAGCAGTAGGACAATTATGGGTTATTATGATGAACTCTATGGTCATAATAGACATATTAAGTTTTTGTATTACCATTTAATAAGCTCACTTAACATACTTAAAGTACATATAGCAGAATTTCCGCATATCGTTAAGTACATATTACTAATTAATGCATGATTGCGTTAATTAAATTCCGATAGTAGAGAGGCTTCATTTAATTAAGCACTTACATTACATCAATTGAGTCAGAACTGCATTATCACTTTGACTCGATTAATTAATATTCTTGTGAAAATAAAGAATAGTAGATTTCATAGCAAGTGAGAAAAAGAAAATTTCTTTTGAGGGACTAACCTCAATTACCCGAC
>PDGT01000004.1:4714741-4825231 GCA_003671415.1 Megathymus violae | reverse complement strand
ACAAGAACTGACTATTTATTTATGAGCTATGTAGTTACTATACTTTTTAAAATGAATAGCGAAAAATAAATAATATATTTTCTATTATGATTATATTCATATTTTATTGTTTTTTTTATGTAATAATCACTCGATATTAAATGTAGGCCTTTTACTTGTTATGATAATCCATGAACCGAATACTATCTTTTAATGGAAATTAGAACACTATCAATGAATATTGCAGTTTTTTGAGATAAAATAAAATCAATACTCACAGGACAGGCAGCAATTTACAAATGTATTATTACAGTTTAACGGAAAAATATTTTTGGTATAGTGTGTTTGGCATAAAAATTACCTTTAAGTAACTTTCATCCTTCACCATCGATAAAAAGTGGAATTCATTAATGAATATTGGCAAGTCTCGTCAATTTTTCACTGATAAATTCATTCAATTTAAAACAAGTGCCATAAGATGAATTTCTAATTTATTCAGGTACAATTTGTAAATATGTCTGCTTCCATCTATATAGCCTGATTAGATTAGCACAGCACTAGCATAGTTTATATGCATTTAAATTGGTGGTGACATTGCGTGTGTGAATGATCCGGATTTTCAACTCCTGACCTGAACAGATACGTAATACGTACAAGTAACATATTTAGCAATAAATAAAACATTTTTTCCGTCTTCACTTCACACAAAAGTGAGGAGATGTGATTGTGTGCGTGTGTGTATATTTCATTTCTCAAAACGTTGACTATGATTGAATACTTTTCTTTTGCGAAATAAACATTACCTGTTCAAGTAGCCTGAGTTTCCGACGCTGAGAATGTTCTTCGAGCCTATCCACGTATTCACGCAACTCTTCGATCTCTTCTTTCACCTGCTGGACCGTGTCCAACTCCTGCTTGATGGCAACCATATCGCGTTTTACCTATCGACAACGACGAAGTAAACTTGTACTTTTCAATTTGTAGCAGGAAATGGGGGATCCATTTAATATTCGTACTTCGATTCAACCAATCTCGGCATTATAGAAATCAGTAACGATGAATTAAATCTAATAATTAAAATTTTTCACGCCAGCGAACAAACCTTTGATATAAGTAGTCAGTCAATACATACAGCCGCTTTTAAAACTATGACGCATTAAACGATCGATAGTAATTTACCGACGATGCAACTACGCGGGGTACTATATAGTACAAATAATAATTGTGGAGTCAAGGTTGTTGAGCAAACTAGGTTAAGACTTTTAAAGTTGGTTAACGTTAACGTAAAAGAAATGAATGAGATTTAAGTTTATTATGTAGATCGTCTTGGTCGATATCGGTCGACATTGTGACCTATATTACTAGCCAGTTTATTCGCTATAGTGGTCGTACAGGACGTAAAGTTCTTTAAGCGCCTGTCTAGTTACCATTCTCCTTCTAAAATTTCATCATGAAGTATTTTTGGAATTGCAGTTGCAGTGTCAAACAATCGTTTACCAAGCGAGTTAAATGCTTTTATGTAATTTTTAACTGGCAACATTGGTGACAGTTCTTATGGTACTGTAGATGTCATTAATTATATGTATAGAAGTCGACGATTAATTGGTATATTTGTTTACCTGATCTTGTGCCAGCTGTTAAAGCGAGATCTCCACGTTCACAGCCTATGTTCAATTTAAGAAAATAGACCGTCTCAATTAAAATGATTATGGTTGCTATACATAGAAAAACTTATTTACTTCTCAATAATTTTAGTCCAATGTTTCCATACATCAAATGTAGAATAAATTATACATTTAAATAAATAATATACCTCGGAGACTTCACTCTGACATGACTCGACGCTTTTGGTGAGCTCTTGCAGTTGAGTTCGGATCTCGCAGAGAGCGACCGTGGTCTCGAGCTGACGGTCGCCACGCTGTAACTCGTCCAGCTTGGCCGATAGATTCATACTCATCACGCTCACCTGTCTCTGAAGGCTGTCAAACATATAATCAAATACGAAAAATGTTTTTGTATATTGCTGCATCTTATTACTTAAATTAATGTTTAATATATTTTAGGACAGCTTTCACTTAGCTGTGCTATAGAATATTTCTGGCTGATATACGCACTGTTAATTAAGCAAGTTTCATTTTATTTACGTAATACAGGGTGTAATCGTAGTATCGAAACTGAGTTGCTAATGAGGCGAGTAATATTAGGTATTATTTCAGTATAATTGACATTTTCACATAGTTGCTCCTGTTCATTTATTATTAAATATTAACAAACAAAACGCCGTTATTCAAAAGTACCCTTTCATTTACTTTGTCTATATAGACGTCTAAACAGTTATCGTAAAATTTTGCGATTATTCTATTAACATTGAGTTAAAGTTTCGCCTTTAATTTAATGATTTACTTCATCTTTATCTTTTATGCAAATTTTTTTAAAGTTTTCGTCATCGTTTTGCTATGTTTGTTTTAATAATTTGAATACCTATTTAATGCTTAATCAATATTTATTGCATAAATTACATTTAGCGACTACATTTTGTATACGAATGTTTCCAATTTAAGAATTAAATACAATATCTTAGATTACTACGAAAAATAATTCCTGTTTTTTTTTCGTAAACTCTTCGTATACTTACGTATACACTGTATGCTCATAGATTATTACTACTTATTATTTTTAATACTTGCTTTATTATTTATTTAAAAATAAAAATGATATCTGGAGATCCACATATAAGTTATGTTAAATACTAAAAAGTAAAAAAATATATTCCACAAGCCAAAAAAAAAAACAATTTTAGTTACAGTTTCAAGAAAATTCTGATAGTTTTGTAACTTCGTTTCTTTCGTTCTTCTTTTATATCAAAAGATGTCTCTAACCAGTAGGTCTGTATATTTTTGTGTATCTATAATAAACCACAGCGAGAAACTGAAACTCATGACTTATGCTGGTTGGAGAGTATACAGATGGTCCCAGAAAGAATGAATAATCCTGAAATATCTCATTCCTGAGCAATTGAGGACCCAAAATATATACTTAAAAATGTATGTATATTACGAGTAGTACGGAAGTAATGTATTTTTTATGTTGATTTTTATTAGTGCTGTACGTTTCTGTATACCACAGCTACAAGTAAATGAAATCCTTCGAGTTTTTGGTGTTATAATATTCTTCATAAACTATATCAGAGGTTCCCAGACTTTTATCTCATACATGCAGCTACATTTCTATCATATTCCCAAATGTCGACAAAAAATTTGAAGATTAGATTTATGGAAATTTGCGTTGCGGCTGAGTTCCAAACACGAATTAATAGTTTTCGAAAAAAAAAGTGAGAATTGATTGGTTAATTAATTGATTGTGCTGTTAATTAATGTCAAAAAGTTACAAATAACAGTCGCTGAGCTTCTTAAAATATTATCGGCCTACATTGATAGGTGAAGTCAAGCCAACATTTTAGTTCTTCACTATCAAAAGCAGGTAAATTTTCGTGGATCCCCGCTTAGGAACCTTCTTTTTTTGTCACGCCAACGTAGACCCCCGTCGAGTCTCCCATCGACCCCTGGGGGTTTGGATATAATAACCTGGATTATTTTGTGAACTAAGGGACTATATCAATGAAGCTAAGTATTTTTTTTTAATATTTGTTAAAGTTTAATCGCTCTTAATGAAAAAAAATGTATGAAAGTCTAAGCGGCCAACTATTCCAAAAATATGCCCGTTTAACAAAAATTTTAAAATAATATACAATAAATTTATAGCTATTATTATGCAGAAAGTAAATTCAACTATTATCAAAATTTTAAAAATCGTTGATTTTTGTATTAACTGTATCGTCTGTTGTTATTATGTCGTGTCGTTATAGTATAAACCAGTTAACTTATGTGATGATAAGAGCTTCATGAAAAACTACTTGATATAGTTATAAAACGTTATTTATTGTAATTATATTACAGTAAATGCTCAAACGATCGCTACCATGAACTCTGATACGGGCGCGAAGTCTTCGAATAAAAGATCTTTTGACTAGTCGCACATAACGCCTTTGGGTAATTTTAGAAGTATATTACGTAATTTTTCTAAATTTCGAAAATAAAGTAGGTCCCACATTATTTTTGTTGCTCATATACTAAATTAATGATCACCCACTGAGATAAAAATACTGTGCGGAAATTACATGTATACAACAAAGACATTAATAAGAGACGAGCGCGGTTAATTTTAACATCGTAAAATTCACAAAACAAAAATCAATTACACAAGCATACAAAAAAAAAGTAATGTGTACATATAGGTACAATACAAAATAATCAACAATGATACAATATACTCTCTCTCTATCTCTGAAATTTTCTTAATCATTTTTAGAGCAAACGTTATTTATAGGTATTATAAGTCTGAATATATATTTATGAAAGGGCGACTTAGGTGTACATAGAAACACAAAGGTTTATATTTTATAGCTTTAGACTTTATTTTTCAAAAAATTAAAATTTCACTTAAGGAGTAATAATAAGTTATGATCTAAGTAACAATTCATACATGACGGTACGTAAGTACTGTACTTACGGTATGAGGGATCACATACTTTCGTTCCCTTTTAGTTTACTTTTATTAGAGAGGGTTTCAATTATATTGAACATTACTTTACTAATGATAAAATTGTGACTACGGGCCTTTAAAATCGGTTTAGTCAATGAAGTGTTTCAATTTTTGTGCTCTTGTAAGAACTTTGGCCCTTTTATTAACATTTTGGCACTGAGTTTTTGTAGGTAAATGTTAATTATTTGCCTTGTATTGTGGCTTAATATTTCTCTAAACTTATATTAATTATTTTTGCAATTTCTTTGTGCTTCATCGAGAACCTTAAAAAACTCTTACGAAAAAGTTAAATAATTATATATTGTTATAATAATTAAGAATCTATACCTCCAAAATTTGTTGGTTATTTCCTTTCTTAGGGCAATAAGTTATATCGATTTTTACATCAAAGAATTAATTAAAACCAATAAACATTATTATTATTGTTTTCTTTAGTACCGTTTAATCACGTTTTGTTTTATCCTCTCAAATAAGGTTACGTTTAGAACAAGCAAAGTAAAGAGAAGTTACTAGGATTAGCATGGTGTTATTAATTTAACATGTAATAATTAATTAAGAGAACAAATTAAATATAGCAAAGAAACCTGTGATGGAATAGTCGACATTCATGTCGATAATGCATGGACGTGAATTTGACATCACTAAAAGTCACGCACATTCGTGTATTTTTCACACACATGCACATTTATGTTTTGGTGACGCGATTGTGAGATGAGTGTTCCTCCATTACGTACATATATTAACTCTATGGTCACGACACGGAACAGTCTCGCGCTCATAGCCAGAAATCTTCTGTTACTCTCGACTTCAGGATCTAGATGTCTCGTGCGCCCTAACGCACGCTCTAGTCAACGAGATCTTCGTGTGTTGAACATCAGAGACAATGACTTCTTGCACACTCCAATACACGCTTCAATCAACGAAGTATACGTGTGCTGAGCACCGAAGACTCTGTACGTCTCGTGCGTCCTAACGCATGCTCCTGTCTGCATAGCCTCCGCGCGCTACACGCCGGAATAGCAACGGGCACGACGGGTCTATCTATAGGCCTACCTACTTACAAGTGACTTTTACTTTCTTAAGCTATTATCATCTGTATTATATTTATTGTAACCGTCAGGAATATTTTAATATCTTTTTACTATAACACTACACAATCACCACCGTCCACTTTGTGTATGTCATCGTACCACCAGTCACAGCGCGTCCTAGACTACGTTTACCGGTATAAGGTCTAAACTCCAGAACCAATCTAGAGCAACAGTTATCGGTCCTGCGGTAAACATGATGTTTCTTAGGAGAGGTTTATGTCCAGCAATGGACTGATATAGGGTAATGATGTTCTTTAGAACTGTATTTAATTCGCTATAACTTTATTTTCATAACTAATCGGTTGTATTAGGCTTGTGTTAAGGACCACTCAATATTCTATCGAAAATGTTAAACTTAATCATGTTTCTCTCTAGGTAGGCTTTAGGATGGTAGCTATTGTCGTATAGGTATTTGAGATCCCGGCATGCGTGCACCGGATCGTTATATTCAAATTATGTTGTGCTTCACGTATCTGACTATCGATACTACCTTTCAACAGACATTAGTCCATATCTCTGATATTTGGAGGAAAGTAATTTTAATGTCGACGATTCGACGTTCCATCCTAATCAAACAGTTTGTATGTAATATTTTATATTCAAATGAAGTATAACCATCTGGTGTAGTATAAGTTAATAAATTTATTAATTGATGATTAATTAATAGATTGCTTTTCATGAAAATATATATTACACATAGTGTCGGATCCCCTTTCAGTCCACAACTCCTCACAATACAATAATAAACAAGGATCTTAATACAAGAATTATAGATACACATTGAAGTGATAGTATTTATTCAATGAAAGCAAGTATAAGTATACTAATTAAAAAGAAACTTCTGTGGCTCATTTGTGATAATATTATAGTAATCCCTGACAACGTATTGACTCCAAATGGCGTTAAACCTAAATCAAAAGATAAAGACATAATATTGCAGTTTATAACCGAATAGGAGACTTGTTAAGAGCTACCAATTTGATACAAAGTATCTGATATGATTAAAACCAGTTGAAAACTTTGCTCAGTATAAAGGCTACTGATCACTCGTACCCTAAATTGATCGTTTACCACGTGAGGATGAACCGCTTACGTTGGGGACACCATTACGTATAACTTCGATATCACGTAGCCCACATTATCAAAAAAATTAAGACAATATCCGGTATACGTTCAACGTATTAAATGTCATGATTTCATACAAAAATTGCTTAATCTCATACATATTTTGTACTTACTTTCGGGTGAGATTGTTGTCAAGCATTCATTTATTTTATGTAAAAAAACTGTACCTGAACTGTTACTAAACAAAACGTACTTAATACTCTGTAACCATGTACGTAAAAATGTATATTAAAAAAGTTCTATGTATAATATTATTATTACAATAGGTACAGATAAATCGGGTCGTAACTAAAATTTTAACGATGGAGTTTGTTTAGTTATTACTTAAATTATTTTTTATATGAATAACATCACCTGATGGTAAGTGATCTCTGTCGCCTATAAGACATCAGTAACAGCAAAGGTATCACTGATGCGTTGTCTGCTAACAAAGAAGAAGAAAACAATTGTGTTGTAAGGAATAACTGCATAATATAACTTCACCTGTAATACGAGTAAACTCACTAAACGAGACTTAGCTATGAAAATAAATAGTTTAATTGAAAAGATATTGTCTATAGTGTTACAAAACATCATATGTCATTTCATGAAAAATAATCATATCTCAAAGTAGTGGTAGTTTCATTAGTTACAGATTCAAAAAATATTCTTCTCTATCTTTTGATTAGACTTTGACTTGGTGTTTGGGTCAGAAGGTTGATATAATGTAGCTTCAGTGACATGCTATCCAGATCGTAAATTGCTTATAATCAACGCTACACCTATAAAGGATTTTAATTTTCATAACATTTTTGAAATCGAAATTGTTCGAATGTGGTCAATACGATACAATACATAGAAACAATGAATAACAATTTTTTTGATAGAACAGACCATATTATAACTTAATTAGCAACCTCTTCCAAATTACCTTCTACTATTATTAGCGTTTCATCATAAAAGTAACGGGTAGGGTTATTACAATCTTCAAGAAAAAGAATTACACTTAGTGAAAGAAATATTATCGGAACAGTGGAGAATAATGATATAATGGTACTAATTTTACTAAGAGTGTTTACACTTTATTTCTTTCTTGAAGCAATCTAGTGACGGTTTAGCCAGATTAGAATATCTACTGTAAAGGATTTTCAAAATGAACAAGGGTTTTTAATGTTATCCTTCGAACTAATATAGTAGTAAACTTTACCTCAGTCAACATTACGAAGAATTTTATGTTTCTTACATTAAAAGTGTAACTTTTGATGCAATCCGCTGAACGTGCTAATTTGAGGATTTCTAAAGGGGTGACTATCATTTATTAACATATATACTACAAAAAAGGTTTATCTGTTATAAATTCCATGCGCTTCATGATTTTGTATTTAAATTTTGAAAGTACTTTTCGAATTAATAATCAAACAATTTCAAAATTTCAAGATAATGTATGCTACTCTGCAATACATTCCCGAAACTCGATCACAGCGTCACCTATTGGGTGCAATGTGAATCTAAGCCATCCAGGGACGCATTCGATCAAACACACAAAATTTCCTCAGTCAATCTAGCCATTCAGGAGGAGTTCAGTCACATACACAAGAAAGAAGAATTTTTATACAGATAAAAAAATCTACAAATGTAACATGACACCGTTTTCAAAAATATCGTATTTATTTTATATTTATCTACTAGCTGTGCCCGCGACTTCGTCCGCGTGGAATTTAACAAAAAAGTTATTTAGTTGAAATAAAAGTAGCCTAAGTTACTCCTTATTACATCAGCTACCTGCCAGTGAAAGCCCCGTCAAAATAGGTCCAGCCATTTCAGAGATTAGCCGGAACAAACAGACAAAAATTGTAAAAAATCTTATTTTGGTATATGTACCGTATTCATATGCATTTAGTAAAATCCGGTTATTTTAATATTATAAACAGGCACTCCAATTTTATTTATTAGTATAGATTATACAGAAAGAGCGCGAATTTTGTGAGTTTGTGTGAATGCGATAATCTCCGGAATCATTATACCTATTAGAAAATTCTTTTAACATTGAAAAGGTACTACATTATCCCAGTCGGCCATACCTTACGAGTATACAGCGTAAAATAAATTCTCTATATCCAAGTCTGAATGCGTTAACTGTAAAACTACACTACGAGTGTTCAGACGGTTTTTACCGAAATATAGACTGATTGCAGAGAAAGATTAAGGTGTATGACATCAGAAAAATAAAATAAAGAGCTTTATAAAATTGAGCAACAATAATTACTCGGGAGCGAAGCGAGGGCGGATTACTAGTAAGTAATATGTATTACTACTATACATATTTGTAATTATATAATTCATATATTTCTACCAGTTAAATTAATGAAGTATTATTGTTTACTTACCAAATTTAATACTTCGGTACTGTCATTTGTATCTATCTATCCCAAGAAACAGTCAAATAAAATAACACAACAAGTTATGTATAAAGCTTCGGAGTTTCCCTCTGCGTTTTTAATATTTATACTGAATAGAAGTAAGGGCATAATGCAACCCCAACACTTAAGCACTTTGTAAGAGATCGCGCTATGAATTCTTTTCACGAGAACCTTTTCAATGAAGAATTCCTAGGTAAACATTTCTAAGCCACTCCTAAAATGATGCTAGACTATAAAATTATGTTTATAGATGTAGCTTCAACTTGTGTATTTAGGATATCGACTTAAAACGAGATTAAGGGGCGGCTCTTAGACTATTAAAAAATCGTCAACAATGTTTTGCTGTCATAGAAGCGAAGGTAATAAGAGCCTCTTATTCATGAATGCGCTTCAGAGTTTCACAAAAGTGCTTTACGAGAAGCCTATAAAGCTCTCTACAACCTTTCTATCGCCTTTGAACACTGTTTTAATTGAAGTATTCATGCAAGACAAGTCCGTATGAAAACAAAATTATAGTAATTTAATTTTAAACTAAAAATATAAATAAATATTATATGTATACATATAAAGAGTAAAGAAGTAGTCGAAAGAAGTGCATTCCAAAATATTTTTCGTTCTCTGTAGAAAATTCAGATCGTATCACCGCAGATAATGGCGGGGGGTGATCAATATTTTTATTTATGTAAACTTATTTATGTTTCATACCCTGTCTTCATAACGATATGATATGATATGTCACAAAACGACAGCATATTTTTCTATCTTTTTCAATTTACGTCTCAAAATTAATCTCCAAAACTAGTTTGTTTATTTCCAGTATATGTCAGGGGTACGTCAGATAACAGCAGTTTCGGAGAAAATTTGATGTGGGCTGTAGAGACAGATAGACACTTGAGTGATCCTATAAGTATTCCGTTTCTTAATCAGATGTACGGAAGTCTGTAAATAGGTAATGCAATTGATGCAGAAAAACATAAAAATAATATTTTTCAATATTTTTAATGCCATTCACAGTTACCATAATTATACAGTAATCATAAATTATAATACAGTATGACATACATAGAAAAAAAATTCTGTGCGTGGTATTGGGATCTGATAAAATTGAAGATTCACAATACTTTTTAACAATTAACTTTGAATTCAAATGTCTGGCGTTTATCATAAAATCCAAATTCAACTTTATTTCAAATTAAATCTATTTACTTTATACGTCGAAATTGGGTAATTATTTGATTTTTCTTTGACATCGTTCTTTACGTAATTGTGCAAATATATATATATTGCGTTAGTTTTGATTATTACCGATGTGGCATTGTAGAGTTTTAATAATCTATTATGTGTGACCAGCCCCCGAGGTTTTATTTTTATTTTAAACGTTAAAGTTCTGGAAAATTTTATTTAAAGATCGAGACCTGTGAATGATTCACCTACATATACATATCAATGACAAAGAGCCGTTAACAATTATCGAAATGATATCACCACAACCTACAACAAAACTACGTGAAATTAACAAATAGGTTTTGGAAAGTAAGCGCGTCATGAATCTAGTGAAACGACATATCGAATGTTACTTTGAATTATTCTGTGCTAATATATAACATAATAATGATAAATATAAGGATTTTAAATTGTATCGTGATGAAAAATGGATTTTACACGATAATTGGAAGCGATCATCGCACATATCATATACATATAATAAAATGTTGCTCCAAGAGAAAGTTAACTCAAAATGAGGGATGTTATGGAGCTCCGTAACCGTAATCGAAACTATCGGATGTCCAAAATAAAAATATATCCGTAACCATAACCGAATCCGAAAACAATATTTCGAATAATTTCGGATAGGGGCGGAGTCTAAATGAAACACGTTATGCTAGGTTTCGCCGGCCGAGCCGATATTCTAGTCGCATCACTCTCGTTTTTAGACAGTTTTTATTGGTAATTTTAAGGCTATTGTTCTTTTCTATGATTATAATATTAGGAATAAAGTCAGTGTTACCTAGTTAGTATATTTTCTGTTTTTGTATATAATATATTTTTTTTCCGATTCCTAAATCATCATCATTATCTGTAACCGAAATTCTCCGAAACGATTGGATAATCCGAAATAATTTCATATCCGTAACCGTAACGAAAACCGGTAAAATATTATTCACATATCCGTATCCGTATCCAGATCCGAAACTTCATATCCATAATATCTCTACTCAAAATAAGTATCTTATTCTGAGTGTGTGTTTGGTTGACCTGTGCTGGTGTTTACTACTAAGGATTTTTGAAATCAGGCCAGTCAATTACAGGAGATGTGTAGTTTCAACAATTTGCAAACAATGATAAAAAACCGCGAACACACGAAGCATAACAGACTGTTGCCTAATTAAACGAGCGGAGATTGGAATCTCTCTGTCACCCATCCTACCGGTTAAAACCGTTTTTTTTTTCGGTATATATTCATTTTCAAGTTCTTAATTATTCTTTTAAATAGAAATCAATCCAATTTCCTTAATGTGGTAGATTTCTACCATTTGTTCGATAAAAATAGTGCACACTTCGAGTATAAATATTTAATATTATTTTGGAAACAAAATACTTTAGCAAGGATCCCCTATTTTTTCTAGTAATAAATATAGCCTTTGTTACTTAGGGATAATGAAAAAAATTTTAAAATCGGTTCAGTAGTTTTTGCGTTTATTCGTTACAAACATACAAAAATACAAATCTTTCCTCTTTATAATTTTAGTATAGAGAATTTACTGGCTTCCTTTAACGTTGCATTCGTATAATTTCGTACCAATGGATTTGTTAAGTATCATTCATATTAAGTAAATATACATTCGATGCGGATTAAGTGAAGGGCTGTTATGCATGAAACATCAGCATTCAAATGCTGCCGCATACAAGCACTTAACGAATGTAAAATAAATTTAATATGAGTCAGGTAAGTAATAAACTTACAACTGCATTTTAAATTCATCAAAAGGTTTCCACTACACTGCATCAAAAAATTAAGGTAAAATGAAAGCCATTTATTCCTTCTACGTATAATAAACAAAGTACATATTGTACATATTTCCTTAAGCGAGTGGAAAATAAACGGAGGGCGTAAATTGTTTTACGTAGAGCACTACAGGGAGAGAGAGATCTTTCGTAATGGGTCCCACTCGCAAATGTCACGAACAGCACTTACACAACTGCACAGTGGTAAATGAAATATCATGCTCAGCCTTAGCTTTGTGCGGATTGTGAGTATTTACTTAGATTTTGAATATCAAACCTAACTGTATCCGTCAAAATAGAAACATTAATATGATTTTTAAAAAGTAGAGAAAAATTTACACAAACGTGCTAGAGAAAAAATGGATGGATATGGTATTGGTATGTGAAGAGCTACTTAGTAAAAAAAATGGTGGAAATCAAAAATAGTCAGTAGTTTTTGTCGTTTAAAAATATATAAACTTATTTTTTTTTTTATTGTAATATTCTCTATTTACATCAATTTAATGTTGCATAAAACCGTACTAAAGTTATCTACTACAATCAAAACACATCACGGTCACACACATGCAAGCGACTTCTCCTTCCTTTGTGGTAGGTTCTCTATTCGGAAGTGTCAGTTAAAATGAATTGAAGTGTAAGCGAAAACGCTGTGCTCGACACGGTGTCATAGAGACAGTAAAATCATTGCCATCGATTCTAATGTACGCAACTGTACGGTGAGCTGTGGTCCGATGTTATGGAGTAAGGGATAGTGAGAGATGAATAAGGCACCGCGAATAGCATCGATAAAATATCTGCAATATAAGATATTTGGGATGCTAAGCCAAGGTGAAAAATGTATAGACACATCGACACACAGAATTTCATGAATCGACAATGCAATGAAGCCAATAGTAAAGGCAGAAAGCTAATGTTTTTCGACATTTCTCTAGGTTCACACGTACCTAAGTAGAAGTTCCCTGAGTGTTGCTTCGTCCTCCTCCGTCGGCGCATATCGTGTCAGCTTGCCGCCGGCCTCCCGGGCCACATGATCAGGTACCACTGTTACAAAACTCCTCGTTTATTGGGGTTGCTTCGTATTTATTTGAGTAGTGTTTTCTACCTTCCTACAGCGACTAAGGCTCATTCTTCTGGTAAAATTATCGTTAGCGTTTACCGCTCATTGATAAAATTCCATAGATTTGGAGACGAATGACATGACAGATCCTTATACAAAATAGATTAAACGTACCGTTGTTAACATGTACACGTAAAGAGCCTATAGTCATCGAACAAAATATTTTTTGTTTCCTTTACTTCACGCGAGTTTTCGCAATATGTTTTGAACTTTTCATAGAAAATTTCAGTATTGAGTCTTCCATTGCATACATGGTTTTTATGTTTGAAACGTTCAGTCTAAAGCTATTTATTTTATTAATTGGGAACGAAGTAATCATACTGTTGTTCTCTTTTTTACAACCTGCGAGAAATTCTTACGTAGCATAAAATCGAACCACTGCTACCACCGTAGAATTGCCAATTAGCGCCAATGGCCACAACAAGCGGTGCTCTAACCAATTTTGAAGGCCACAAACCGAATAAGTAAAATAAAATAACAAGAAATGGTCAATTTTGTTAAAACTTGCCTAATTCCTTTGTGTAGCTGTAGGTGTCTAGGTATAATGTAATTATGCACGTACGTATGATGCTATATCGGTCGTTTAAACAGAACGTAATGAGAGTTAATTTTTGATTGAAATTATTCCAAAATTAATCCTCACTGTAGCGTTTAATTGGAGTAATGAAACATAAAAAAGCAAATAAATGTGGCAGTTTTTCCTAAAGTATGAAACGACATTTACTCCTCCAGTTCATCCTGGATCAGTTCAATTGATCGCATCCATTACAAACGTGCTAATAACTGTAAAATGGCTAGAATTGAGTTTGGAGCATAAGTGCCATTTATATAAATAAAATCAACTATCGCTTGAATTAGTAATTATATAATCAGGGATTATACTTACTTTTTATGGACTGTATGATAACATAAAGCCTGATGAACGTCTCAAATAGTATAAGCTAGCACTCATTTTCTTGTTTTAGCACCGCCGACCGTTTCTAAAACGTAAGCGCACAGTAACTTACAACATTATCCTATATTTTATAGTAACTAACTCTGTCTTACTAAAGTTGATGTTCTGATTGCATTAGAAATAACATTCAGTATTATAAACGTGTGCCCATTTCTGTTTGATTTCTTATTTGCGACGACATTATTGTTTTTCATAAAGAAAATCGTTGGTTTCTTCTGATCATAACGAAATTTGATTTGAAAGTGTTAAACACAACGAGAGTTGATTATAACGCCAATAGAGAAGAGATACAAACACGGCCAACGTTATTCATGTAGCCCTGATATCGCAGGCACCATTAGGTATAAACCAAGAATGCCATGTAAGGAATCTCTATCACAGGAGGTCACAAATATACGATTTAGTGAAACTCTCATCAACATATAGGTCTGTTGATTGCCTGCAAACGATATATTCAAGAACAAAGACAAAAAAGCTTACCAAGATATTATGTATAACAACACAAAATATTAACTTTCAATCTACGCAAAATAAATTGTGACGAATATCTTAATTGATAAAATATCTGGACTGTGGATTTGCAAGAAGGGCATTATTGAAAATAAGGCAGCCGTGTTTGTGTCCACTTCGATAAAATGGATATTTCTTTACCTAAAATTTGATCGATGGGCGAGTACAGCGGGGGCTCCTCCCCGCCGGCGTGCTGGTGCTCAAGCAGGCGGTGACACGACTGTCTCATGAGCGCTCCCGACACTGACCGACAGAAAGATACACTGAGGATATTATTAGTCAAATTGAACAGAAGGAGAACAGTCACTTTATAAAATTAATTGAGAAAAGTATGCCGACGTAATTACTATATTTATTTCCGATTTCAGAAAATCCACCGTACGGGATCTTCTTTCTATAATCTGATATGAATGCTAGCTCCTAAAGTTTAATTGGCAACCACATCCATCAGTGTTAAACGCAATGGTACTCTACGGTAAAAGAAACAAATGTTGTGTAATATTTAATATGCAGTCGCAGCGCCAATGGTTTCATGGTAAATGCTTACAAACATTCAGAATGTGTCTTTTACCACTTGTCTTTTTTTTAAATAAGCTGCTATGATGTAAATAAGGTTTTATAAGTAGCAGTCTCAAACAACACAATCACTCTGTCAAATTAGTAAAATTTATAAGATTTTTTCGTGACGTCAAAAATAACGTTCACGCACCAAAAACTACATGAAATGGAATTATCTTTGCTCATAATTAGTTTACTCTAAAAAGAGATAGAAATAAAAGAAATAATCGAATGGTATGTTTAATAATTTATATAATGTATCTTTACCTGTATTCTAGTTATTGTCATTTGACTACGATCGATGGCAGTTTAGTCGACGACATTGTGCCTGAAACAATATTTTACAATAAGTTTAATAATTGAAAATTGGTACATACCTCTATTCTATATACTACATAGATAGAATGTTTATACTTATTTTAAAATTATTTTAAATATTAGAGTAATAATATACATTCCTAATAATAAATTGAGAAATATGAAATAAGTTTCTGATTTAATTAAAAGTATAAGACAACTGAGATAAATTCGGAATGAGATGTTTCTGTAAAGAAAGCCAGATGTTTTCTGTTGATTTTATTTGATTATTAGATACGAAGAAATCTTTTTGAGTTTAACCTCTCCAAAACAAAAGCGGGATCCTTATGTAAAAAACCGGGAAAATGTGTTTCTTCTTCGGAGATGTCAAAATTTAAACAATTGTAGTATTAACATTGTACTTACGCTACTTAAAAATATTTGAGTACCAACACGATACAATTAAAGGACATGACGAAGAATTTTAATATACTATTGAATAGGTTTTAGAAATGAGCAGCGTATGAATGCAGTATACATAAAAATACAGTTTCTAGTGAAAAAAGTGATTTATGACACTGAGTTGTGATAATGCACTTGTATCAACGACCATAAGTTTTAGAAGAACATTATGAAAATTCAAATTATTTCAACAAAAGCTCAACATACTTCAAAACTCTCGAAATACCTATAGTAGAAAACACTCGTACACTTTGTCGGGTTTACGTAAGGGATGGCGTAAGTCAGCGATGAATAACGAGTCTATAAATAATTATATATTACCACGACGCAACTCCATTTATCCACATCGGCGATGACTCGTATATGTGGATGTGGTATATGGCGTATATGAATGAAAGAAATAAATTTATTTGAAGTTGATTTTTAGTTTCCCAACACACTTGAACAACAACAACACTTTTCGAAAGTCAAACTACACCATAACTTCAACAAATCCCTACCGTGAGTAGTCCTGGAAGAAAACACAGCAAAAAACTCTCGAGGAGTTTTTTTTACTATTCACAATTATAGAACGCACTAGTGGCCTATATATTAAACTCATATTCCAGCAGTTTTATCCTTAAAGTAATCGTAATGATTATTTTATGTATCAATTCCTGATACGTGATTCTGCATAAGAATGTTTTTGATGTGAGTTTGTAATTAACAATATAGCATTTTTGTCAATTCTAACGGAATTTTATTATAAATAATTATACATCTACCCATCAAAGAGCCACCAGTTTTACTAAGACTGAATTTGTGTATAACTGGAACTTGCTATTCCTACTAGTAGTATTGTGTACTCTTCTTAAGAAAACTATCAAAGTATATTTTAGCGTACATAACCTTCTATATATATGTAAATCCATTGATGTTCGTTTGGCTCGCTAAAACTCGAGAATCGCTGGACCGATTTGGCTAATTTTGATCTTGAAATTTTTGTGGAAGTTCAGGGAAGGTTTAAACGGTGAGAAACATAAATAATAAGTAACGGAAAATAATAAAAACGACAATTTAATTTCCCAATTAAAAATTGTCACTTGGTTGTCAAATACTTATAGGTGCGTTCAGAAATTTGTCTGTTTCATAGCTGAAGCATTTAGGTCCGATCTCTTTGGTCTGTTTTGTTGGACTGCAAAACACTTCTGTTTCAGAAATAAAAAATGTGTGATAGTGTCAGTTGGTTGTCGAAAAAAGAAAATGAATAAATAAATTTCAAGACGATTATTAAAATCTATCATCAATCATCAATCTTAGTGCACGAGAACTTTATTTACTGTTATTGTTTTAAAATGCCAAGGAGAAGACGACCTGACTTAGGTCGTCGAAGTCAAACAAATGTGCGACGAGCTACCTGATGTACAAACCGCACTGACAACCAGCGAGAAACAGATAATGATAACATTTGTATTGGTATCGGAGAATTGCGTTCCACAGTGAATAATAATAAAGTAGATAGGCTTACAATGGAAAGAATTCGGACACACTTAACAGCGAGCACGACACAATAAGATACAGCAATTCCGGAGATGCCGTGTTCCTGTAAACCGAGTTGCATTCCACTACGACCCCGAAATAGGTTATTGTACCGACCAATCCGGAAAAATCACGCATCATCGAAATCGTTTTAACGTCGGAAAGAAAGAACACCAGTTGAAGGACACCTAAATTTATTTGCCTCCGACGGTCTAGGTCGCATCTACATAGTACATCCAAATAACGATTAATGTTATTATCTTCGATTGTTGTTGGTGAATCCAACATCGTTTCAACAACTAAGAACAGTTGACGGGTATTTGTGTGCGACTCACCGTGAGGTGTGTCAACTACTACAGTTGCTCGAGAACGATTCACATTGGGATAATATGCTTGAGGATTCCGTCATATCTTCATCATCACATCAAATTCGCATATTGTTTGCGATTATAATATCGACATATTTCCCCTCGCATCCGGTGGATGAAATATAGAGATGACATGTCTGAGGATGTGTTGCATCGTGTGCATTGTCAAACTTTGAATCCTACACTACAAGGAACACTAGAAAAAATATAGTACATCAGAAACCTTTAAATTGATTAAGTGTATAACTGTGTTGCATTTAATGTAGATAAACATTTTGTGTTAAGTTTTGAGCATATTTTTCACAAATATATGTAAGTGATACGAAGTTCACCGGATCATCTAGTATAATCTAAAATGTATTGTGATGCAAGAGTTAATACATCGATTTCTTTAAAGAGATACCTAAGAGAATTAGGCCTAGCCTAGGCCTGAGGTTGGAAATGCCGCGTACTGCTCTTTTCTGTAATATAAAATCGACTCAATATCAGCAGCTGTGCCCCACAACAACAGACAATAAGACATCACATTATGAAAGTGGCTAAAACAAACAAGATTAGTTTATTTTTATATTTTTTCTTTATTATTTATTCTTATATTTTGTTTAGCTTCTACGTCCGTTAAGAGCCTCACTTTATTTACAGTGTCAGTAGCAGAGCTAAGTTTTTCTGACTATATTTGAATATGAGGACTCCATTGTAAGCGTGAGTCTATAGCAATTCCAAGAAATATGGTAAAATTTGCTAGTTTAAGAAGTTCCTTATTTATAGCAATATGAGTTGGCACTTGTCTTACATTTGGTAACGTGAATTTATTACATTTAGTTTTTTTGCATTTAACATAAGGCTATTGCATGATAAAGATCTTATTATTATTATATATTAAGATGGGTATTTTTTCATTAAATAGAAATAATCTTAATGTACAAAAAACGTAACCTGGTGTTCGCCCGTAACGTTTCAAATTGCAATGCTTTGAGTATGCATACAGTTGTTTGATAAACATAGCAAAGCACACGTGAAGTGTGTAAAGTACATATAATATATGGTTTAAAATTCTGCACAACTTTCGCAGAGCGTTTTAAATGTATGAATTAAAATAAAACAAGCATAGGCATAAACATTGTGTGTTAACGTTGAGCAATAGATAATAACATACCCAAGTTTATAAATATTTCCGTACCTCATGGGGCATGTCATATAGTGTATATATGGTTACTTATGTATGTAGTGTTACTTATGTATGTATTATCTTTGTGAATAGCTTGACTACAGTTATAATAGAGTGTAATGGTTTATATTCCAAGATTCCACTGTCGTGGATAGTCTTGTGCCTTGCAGTAGACTGCGTTACAGCCAAAAACTTAATTAATATTTCAAAACGGTAAAAGGACCATAAAATGAGTGCGTAATTTAAGTATCATAGTTCAAATATATACCATATATTTTTAGTGTTACGATATGGAGTCTAATAAAAATTTAACTTAATATATTTTTATCTATAATGGTCACTGGTATAGGAATAAACTGGTAATCAATACAAAGAAAAATTGTAACCAAAACTTAGGAGCATGTACAAAGAGCCGTAAACTTATCAACGAAATTCAACTCGTTGATCGCATTTACCATGTCATTTAATAAATGTGACTTTAATACTCATGTGTCGTCACTATGGAATAAAAATGTAGCGCCACACCTGCCAAATCTTACGTCACGGTTTTGCCGATCATTCGGTTAGCTGACTCTTACGCTTACGCCAAAATAAAAGAGAAAGCGAGAAAATTTCAGTTTTATGAGGTATTGCAACCGTAACCACACCGATATTTCAGAGCGGTTTTTTGGTAGACGACTACCTTAACCCTAGATGATATTTAAACTTCATGCACCAAAGGGCGGTACGTTACTGTGGTTACCAAATACAAAGTGAAATTATTCCACAGAGAATTATTTTACATAGAATTTAATAATAATACGACCATTTAGTATTTTCTGTGATAGTGCTGTTTTCGTAGTAACATTTTGTTTTTATTATAATGTTATCTAAGTTTGACTTATATTTGACATAATATTGTAATAGATATTGTTACTACTCTTTATGAAATCACAATAAATACTAAGGTCTTGAATAATAAAAAGTAAAGTGTGGTGGCACCTGAAATTTGTAATTGAAAAGTAACAAGCTAAATCTTCTGGAGCAATAATGCATCTACAACCGACTTGTATCTCTTATTAGTTAATTCCGAGAAAAGTCTTTCTATTCATCGTTTCATTTAACTTTTTACCATGAAATATACCAATTAAATATTAAAGAGGGTCTTGAGTTAAGTCTTGAAACATTGATTCAAACGAGAAATAAAAGAAAACCTTTGACGACGAATCATAAAAACATTTATCAGTGAATATCTCATTAACAAAGTACTCCTCTAAAAACCTGTAAAATCAAAGTAAAAACCTTTGATGATTAACCTCTATGTCAACGAAGAGCCTTTGGCAATAATGCTGTGAAAGGTTTGCTTATATTTTATCTCATTAAAATAAGTCATAACGAACCGTAATTAACTCCAAGATTCTGAAACACACGGCGGATTTCACAAGTAGGAGTTGATTATAATTAATTATAAGTTACACGGTTTTATTTAACTTGTTAGTTCATGAGTAGTGCTGTTTATTATGACGTGCTTCTACATATTACGCCTAGTTGATGTTGTTTGACGTTCGTTTGCGGATACGTGGCTCCTAGCTGTATTCGATGAATACCTCTATGATTGTGTACGAAATTATAATGATTTTGTAACGGTGTATTTAATTAATCATTATTATTTAGTCCAATTTTAACATTATTTTGACTTGAGCGCTGCTCATGATCCAGCCATTATGACATTAACAGGATTTTTGTATTTAATAAATGGAATTTATCACAATTTTAACTCAATTAAGCAGTAAATATATTGTTATTTAAGGATCAATATATCAATAAATAAATCCTTATTATTTAATAGAGTATATTTGAGTATTTGGTTTACGACTTTTTTGAATATCTTGTTTTTTTTTTCAAGTCCTATAAAGACGTTTGAATAAACAATCTGAAACCACGGGAAACTATGGAGTCTCCCGTGGCTTCATATGGATCATGGGATCCATAGTATTAAAAAATTCGAAAAAATGCAAAAAATGGGTATTACATATCCCTATAACAATATCTAGAATATCTGTACTACTTCCTAGAAAAATATAAAATGTACATACCATATTTAAACTCGTCTTATTAAATCAAATACAATAAGAATATAGGGCAGCGAACGACACTCGATATCTTGTTAAGTTAGTTGCGCGAGAACTCAACAAAAACACTTATTCCAACGCGATGGAAGGATAAAGACTGCTCGTTAATAAGTGTTTCAAGAGCTCGCCCGGACCACGCATGCGCGCTGTGCCTCTATATTTCAACATTTAACTTGGTGCACTTGCAATATAATGAAAGATGATAAATCCGTTGGGGAGGTTGGCAGGGGATTCTCCTCGACCCTTACTGATCAAAGTGGCCGCCATGGGAACACAATAATTGAGAAATGGCTTTTTTCACTAGGCGTTGAATTTCAAGTTTCGAAATAAATTCACAAGTTCCCGTTTAACTTCATCTGGGAATAGTTTTAGAATTAGGTATTACCTACTACTAGATAGTGTAATATCTCTAATAATAATACTAGTTTCATATTATATTAATTAATTAATTAAATATTATTATTAGAATGAATTATGTGATGACATTTTATCGAATATAATTAGTATTGAAGCGCTAATAGCTCGACAGGTCGGATCTAGAGTAATGATGTATAGAGTAGGGCAATATCGAGCGCAATCGTTATTTGTATGGATGGTGGCAAAAGTTTCTGAGGGCTTTCGTATTTATGAGTTAAAATGCAATGCAGCGTTGTGGCTTAAACGCATGATCTCCTCAATTACAACGGAAGCACCCATAAATACAGTGGGACGCTTATATTATAAATTGAATTCAGGGATTATATAGTCATACTCGCTAATACAGTTAGTATAATGTTTATATCGACGTCTTCTGACATCACTGCATGCACTTAATTACTATCTCCTTTTGATTAAGAAGATGTAACGGTGAACAACTCGCATCACACGTAAGTGCCACTATAAAATTCAATTATATATTGTCAATCTACAATTGAGACAGAAGATTACTTCTTTCCAGGAATACCTCTAACCTTTTAGGGTATTCAAGGCCTTGCACATTTGAATTGAATTTTAGAATAAGTAGAATGTATAATCGAGTGATGAGAAGTTAGATATGATATTTTAAAAGAAGCAATATATATGGAACCTTTATATATATGGAACGTATGAAATTGAAATTATATATATTTTTGCATCATACAAAACGTACTTATATATATATAAATAAATCATGTACGGTATCTATGAACATTATTGAAATGGAGTTCCGCCAGTATCACAAATATATCATTTAAATAAAAGCGATAGTCCATGTGGATCCATCAGACACACACACACATAAACACACGATAAACGTATTTACGTACGTAATTAAGTACTAAATCAAAGCGTCCACTTTCTTAAAAGATAAAGAATTTTTATTTCCAGTCTTTTATTTTATTTTATAACAGGTACTAATATGTACTTCATCATATCGCGCGGTGCATTAAATTGTCTGTCAACCCTGTGTCTGTCAATTCTCGGTTTTAATAATGTTACGTCTCAGAATTGGTAATTTTTTCAATGTGAAACTGAAATAGCCTTATTTTGGATTTAATAAAATTAACATTATTTAATAATTTATCCAGTTAATAAAGTTATCTTGGAAGTTGATCACGATCTTATCGTGTACTGGTTAAGACGATGATTAAATATTTTTAACGCATCATATAGAATGCGGTCAAACTAATATCGGTGACTGGTTTTTAAACTAACTATTACTTTTTCCATGGATTATCAAGCTTAAACCCATTTAACTCAAGCACTAATTTAAAATGAAAAGACGCAAACAACTCACATTTATTTATTTTCAAAGTCGTTTCATTAATTTATAATAACAGTGTAAGTGAAAATTAAATATTTTACGAATTGTATTACATTGAATTTACAATGTGTTTATACATTTACAAAATATTAAAAGTAACATGGAAGTAAACAATATAACTTTGGCAAAATATACATGTTAACTTATTCATTACAATACTTGTCATATTATTCGAATCTATAAAGTGAATAACTTGACGGTACTATTCTGCTTTGCATTATCGTTTTAATATCGAGCACGGAAGGTAAATTCAACCTTCAGAACCGTTGTCAATGAACATAATGTCCTTAGGTCTAGGACACAATGAGTACATTAAGTAGGCCAACGCAAAGTGGAGCTTACACCTACGACCACTTTTAAGCTGCAATTCACAAAGTAGAATAAATAGTCACTACATTGCTTTATATTAAGAACTAGTAGTTACGAGTTTACATATTCCTTCTCTCTCTCTATCTTTCTCATGCTACACAGATTTATGCAACATTCAGCTTAAGATATCATAAATACTTTATTTATAAGTAATACTAGCAAATATGTTAAAAGTAAATTTATAACAGTCCAGTTTGTAATACTATTAAAGAAGCAGAAAAGAGCAAAAACTAAAATTTTCTCGTCTTATAGCATATTTAAGAACGTGGCGAGCTACAGAAAAGGTTAAATTTTGGCCAACAATAATTGTGTTCAACATCAACTTTAATATACATTCGTTAATAGAATGTAAGTTAAGACCAAAAATGTAGGTACTGCATAATAAATGCCGTAGTTTTTGTTTTATGTAAGACACATGTATGACGTAATAAAAGGGGGTAATTTTTTTATAACATAATTTACAAGTTCGAACTTAGAGCTTATGCGATTTTAAGTCAAAGTTTTGTTATATATAGTTTCTTATTTGGAGTATGTGAGTATAATATGGCAATAACACAAACCGTCTTTAGAAAATTATCTCCTTTGTTACCAATAAAGTGAACAATTTGGTAAAATATAAATACTGTATGAGCGATTCAAAGAATATTATTTAAATAGCCGTTACCCTGTGGTACAGGCACAAATCCCATCAGAAATTCATACATTTTACATCTACGCTATTCGTGTGACGATAGCTTTATGTAACGACAATGGACATGCATTTTTTACGCAGTTGCCGAGGCCACTACGGTCGTGGTACGGACTACGATAAAGGTCGCTCTCTCTCTCTCTCTGTGTTGGCTACGAGCCTTTGCCAAACCGCCACATTATTTTTGTTATAGGAATATCGATAATAGGTGAAATTTTCCGGGTCTATGATTATATTATTACTGTAAGAGTTTAGGTGTGGTTTTTTTTATGAATAATCGTTTAGTTATTAAATTTCACACGAAACAAAAATTTTCAGGTTATACTATATGATGTGTAGGAAACTTAAGAATAATTGTAAATATTATGAAACAAAATCACTTTTTTTAAACTATGCTATGGTTTTCTTTTCATACGGCTAATCGCCTTTTAACTAATTTCTTTTGGAAATTTTGTATTTAATCGATTCAAATATATGTTAAAATATAATTAATTAGAAAAATATTACTTATGAAGCATTACCATGTAATGTTATTATAATACAAAGGAAGAGGATGGATAACCTCTCTCTCTCTCTCAAAATGTAACATAAAACAGTGGGATATTAAATAAGGAGGAAGGAATTAAGATGACATTGTTTGGAAGCAAAAATTATTAGGAATAATTGATTTTAAAATTTTATGCTATACAGCAATAACGTATAAAACCTGACAGCAATAGTGAGACCCGAATAGCCAGTAATAAATAAATATTACAGAGCGACCTTAATACCCAAGATGCTAATTAAAATTAAAAAAACCTTTGCAACGCTTTTTAAGAAAACGTGGAATCTCATTTAGTTTGCGTTAATTCGCTCCGAATATTTTAACTCTTCAAAGAACGAGGTTGCTTACGTAATATCATATATGAACTGATTTTTAAATTTAGTCCATATTATTTGTGTTTATACTCAGTTAATAAAAATGAATTAATGATACTCAATATCCGAATGACTCCCCCAATTGACGCCATATTCACACAAATTTGGATTGTTGGAATTCATGGTTCATTAAATTCATGCTTAAGATATATAGGATTCAGTTGGTGGCGATGTTGTTCAATTATTAATAATTTTTTTACTTATATTCGGAACCGTTACCCAATTATTGATATATATGTATTGCAAAATAAGCCCTACTGAATCTGCTAGTTGTTTATATAATTTAAACCGGTTGATAGGAGGACCACAAGTCACAAATGATGTATTCAATGAAATATAAATTGAGGTTTGAATAATTAATTACTTTGTATCTTAAACCAACACCAATTCGATCCATGTGAAGTATTAGTAATAGGTAATTTATATTATAATATTTGATCAATTGGATATAATTTTAAAAAGACCTAATCTAGTATTATTTGTAAGAAAAGCGCGATATGTATATATAAATTCTACTCATACTTATAGGTTAATGTGATAAAAGCTTTTGAAAATAAGAATTCAAAGAGAACCGCAATAATATCGCATTGCAATTCCTGGGAACTACGATTCAATGCCTGCTTCATTTTTAAAATTCGTTTGCCAGTTGCACCTTTCAGGCAGTAACTTTTAATTTATTTCAGAGTGAGATTTACTTATTTGCCGTAAAAATTTTATGTTTTCTTACGATCTTACAGATAAAGTTACATTCATAAGTTTATTTCAATAGAACTAGATTTTTAACTTTTACGGGAATTTGAGATTCCCCGTGATCAAATGTGAATCTAATCAAATTGACCTTACTACTTTTCAGTTTCCTTAATTATGTAATAATATTTTTTATTCATTATTATCGTATACCAATATTAAGTACAAAGGATATACGCTATTATTTTACTTTGATTCCTACTTAAAGTGCTTAGATTTATGTGCTGCTATCAACTTCTATATTTACCATCTGGTTTTGTCTGCGTTTCATTTAAACATGAACGTAAAGTTATTATTTTTATATTTTTAATATCATTGTTGTTAGTCACTTAACATTTTTAATGACTATGTAATGTAAAAAGTTCATTATTAGAAACATACCTTAAAAAAAATTTATATGTTTTATTTTAGGTATTTCAAATCTGTGAAGATCACCGTAGCGAAATAACTTTTCAATTTAAATTTATCCATTGATGAATGACTCTTTTCAGTCAAAAAAAAAACGAATTATGTTCACACTTAAGACTAAAGAACTACGGCTGCGACAGTCTGAACATTGCATCAGCAACGCATATTAGTATCTACCGTTTTGCTTTGTGATACGATCTTTAGCGAAGTAATAGTCTAGTAGACGTTTTATGTATCTTTATGCAAGGAATATTCTTTCATTTCTTTCCAATACTTATTACGAGATCGTGCTGTTATATCGAGTTGGAAGTATCTTTATTACAAATGTACGTGCTTTAAAAAGCGTTCAACAAACGAAACAAAATTATTCTTTATTGTTATCGCACTTATCGCATAGAAAATTTTATAAAATCGTAGCGTTACAATGGTTAAGGTGGCAAAATCAGGTATTTAAAGATCTCAGATAGCGCTTTGGAAAATTTTCAGAATGATTTTAACTGGATATATGGTCTATATCTCTTTTAAATTTATACTAATATTGTAAAGAATGAGAGCGAATTTTGTGAATTTGTGTTTTTACCGTAGGTCACATTGGGACCACAGCACCTATTTAATAAACTGTTTTACCATTTTATAGGTACATCATTCGAGATGGGGTATATGTACTGTGTACATATACATATATATATATTAATTAGCTAATTACAGTCATGATGATATTTTTCAGCTATGTCTCAATTTATGTTAATATATATAATTTTTTTTATTGAATTCGAGAAATCTGTATGAATATTAAAAATATCCAGATAGTGTTAGATAATAATGGTATGTAACAGATAATTGTTCCACCCGAGCGAAGACGGTGCGGTCTAATAGTAAATATTATATTTTTTTAAACGATTTTTTTAATAAAAGAGATGCAATTGCGGTTTCCGAAAAAACAATTTAAAGTTTAACAGCAAACAACTACTTATTTTATTATCTTTTGATATTAACTGCTTTGAGGAATTGGTTATTTTCTTCAAAGCTCCTTTTCTCGAGCGTCGGTTGGAAAACTATAAGATAATTATTTTCAATCTTCTTCATTTCTTTCGAAAGAAGCTAAGAATTTTAGAATTTTTTACACTGAATCAATTTCCGTTATTATATAATTGACATTACATTACAAATGACTACATGTTCAGAATTGCTTTTAACTATTCAACAAAAGAAAGGTCCAAAAATGAGAAATTGGAATTTAATTTTAGATTCAAGAAGTGAAGCTCATATTTTGCAATTGGTGTATTTAAATACAATTTTCAAGATGAGTTTACATTCAGCGTGCACGTCCGACTTCGAATACAGTGCGCTCGATGCAATGAAAGCATTGAATATTTTCCTTTCTGGTTTTGTTGTAGTAAAGGACATAGCCGCTTTATATTGCTGGAGCTTTTGGTTTGCCTGCAACGATTGAACTTCTGACCTAATGATAACTGAGCTGAACAATATTTTGAATTTGTTATTCAAATACGGTTTTTAAATTAAAATTTATTAGTAGCATTCCGTATAGATATTGATAGTCTCTGTTATGGCTAACCTTCCATCCGTCTATTTGTACTATCTTTAAAACGTTGTGCCTTGAACAGTATAAGATAGTAAGTTAATATTTTAACTAAATACGTATGTGTCTACTAATAGTTGTGTGGTCATGTTTATTAGTATCTGATGCGTATATCTATAACGCATGTCGGAGTTATACTTTTACTCTCTCTCAGATAACAATATGTGCGTAAACGTGATACGAACTTGAAATCAACTCAATTCTCGTATAATTATTGAGTCGCCGCCTAAGAAGTTTCAAAAATAATAAAAAACTATTAATGAGAAAACCCATATAAGAAACTACATTTTTATTCAACATTTTTATATGGTAATAAAACACAACTGTTATCGTATATAAAAAGAAAATTAAATCAAAAAGAAAATGAAATTAAAGTCAAAACAGGTAATTTTCAATACATTTTTTCTAGTCTATTTTCAACTGAAATTCAAATATTACATGTCAATATTATAATAAATACATCTACATTAAATTACATGAAAATATACAATAAATATTCGATATACAGATTCGGCCCCATTACATTATTATTAATATAGAAGAGATATGTACGTGCTCTGAAGTAGAACGCTAATGGGTTCGGACCAACATATTTATTTAAAAAAAACCAACAAAAGTAAGTTAACAAAAACGATTCCCAGAAAATCAAGCATATATGTATGAATAACTTAACAAAAAGGTCACGCTCCTCTCGTGTATGTCAAAACTGTAAGCCGTTGTGCAGATCAGCTTAATTTGTGTAATGTCTACCATATTATAGTAATATTATATGATATGTGAAGTTCGACTTGACGAGTGAATCAAGATTAAAATAGAGCTTCCAATTTATTTAAGAACGACTTAACCTAATACCACAATGAAATAGAAAACTAATATAAAAGAAAAAAAAAAATTGTTTGTAACTTTTTTAATGTACGCTATTTTGTTTCGCGCGTCTGTGTATTTACGAGACACGCGGGAATGCGCGGATACCCCATGGAATGGTGGTATTTTTCGTGAATGGACGTGGTACACTGGTTGCGGGGTGCTCCGGTACTCCAGGGTAGGTTCGATCTATACATATGTTTACTATGTAAACATGTAGGCTCTGTCTGTAATTTTAAGTTTATTGACATTTTATGTGATAAAAATTCGTTTTATGATTAACTGACCCAAATTTTAATTTATCCTGAATTTTATTCGGTCTCTCTGTCTGTATATTCTCCTATAACTCCTATAATATAAAAACGTATTGACCGCACTTGATAAAAAATGTAGTGTAAATAGGCTCCTTAACTGCATATGATAATCGACCTTAGTTCCATACAAACATGCTACATAGTGTATAGGAAGAAAATGTGGTTGCGCAAATTATAAGCTATACAATATACTCTCGGTAGACCGTAGGTTATAATAAAAAAATATTTAATCATAATTTTCCGATTTCATCGGCAGCCATATTCATTTGTTTCTTTACATTTGTCTCTTTTCCATAAAAATACTAAGATCGTTTTCTATAACTTATAGATTAAGCAAACCTGTTATTTATATCGTTTTCCTTTGTGTAAATATTAATAGGTTATATAATTTTGTTCTTTAATCGGTTGCCCTTTTTTATAATATATAAAGATGAAATTTATGTATGATACATATACATTAACTATTATTCTTGACTATCGTGTTAAACCGCAAATAACGTAAACTTTCCACAGTTGTTTGAGAAATAACAATTGATAAATAAATATTACAGATGAAATACATTTTGCGATGATGAACTACGTAAAAACAAAACTTTATACTATTGAATTATCCGCAAACGAAGTCGTGGGCGCTTTGTTAGTGTAGAAATAAAACAACAATGAGCGTAATCTAACTTTACTTTGCACACAGAATCGCGGCATTGCAGCTGCAGGGAAGCAAACAGCCGACAGAGTTACAGTACCAATTTGCAGTGTTACCGTATATTTTAATGATTTCGAATTTTGTGCGCATCGCTTTGCTTTTGTTTGTTTAGTAAAGTGTCTCTCAACAAAAATACAAGCCAAGCATACTATATAAATAAAAATGTTGAGGATTTTGTTCTTATTCTACGTACGTATTATAACCATCGTGTCATATCGTGTTCACAGACATGTTACGCCCGTTTTATCTTTATATCCCTTATTGCTAACTACCAGTTCTTGTATTATACTATTAATTATACAGAAAATGTTAATTAATTTGTTAATTGTACCTATTTATATTTTTTATATTACAGAGATATTAAAATTCCATCCCATTGTCTATAGTTAAATAGTTATTCCATTTGTAGCATTGAGTCGCTAAAGAAAAGTAATGACCATTGTTTAGAATCGTCAACAATAGAGATCATGATAAAACGCAATGCGATTCCTATAAGTACCTACCCTACCTCAGGGGCGTGCGCTCCTTGTAGGCAGAAATGCAGTGCTTTACTTGCCATTCACAGATATTTTAATAAAACGTTCGTACCTTTTAGATGACTTTAATTAATAGTAAATAAATGAATAAACAAAATATAATAACTTAAAAACGCCTAATATTTTATAATAAGCACCTATTTGCAAGCACAGAAACATTATGTTTGCCAGGCGTTTAGCGACAAGCAAGCGGCGCTGCAAAATAATGTACCTAATCAACCAAGTCATGCCGTCGCGTCCCGCAGGACATTTGTTTGCATGTGTGTAGTAATTTTGGTGTACATGCACAGTTCGCAAACGCACACACCCATGAATATCGAAAGCCGCGACTCCAGCGGCATGCTACGGAAGTTCGGCAGTTGTCGGGAGTAATCGGAAATTTTCGGTGCCTATAATCCGAGTAAAAATAATAGACGGAAATCTAATAAATCACGTATGCACATTATGCATTTTTGTTTAGTAAGGTTTTATTTGTTTAAATAGCAGAAATGTTTTGTTTCGCGGGGGCCATTTTGCTTTTTTCATGTGATAAGCATTGTTTACTACGTTGCGTTTACTAGTGCGTTTGTTGATTTTTTAAAATGTTATTTGATTGTGAGGTTTGAATTGAAAATGTGTGTTTATTAAAAATTAAAAATAACAAGTTCTCACAATTGTCATTCAGTGAAAAGTTTCAAGTTGTGTCTAAAGGTAAGTGTGTACCCGAGTTACAACAATTAACCCGGCAGAAAGCTTTCATGCGAACACTTTTACCAGTATGTTTTTGTCGGTGTTCCCGGCTATTTACGGCGTGGCGTATTCAAGAGGAGAGTGAATAGGCTATTATAAGTTAGTGCGTTCAACATCTTAGACTTCATCACCACTTACCATCAGGTGGGATAGTTGTTAAGCATTAACTTATTTTCTGTAAAAAAAAGCAACGATTCCTTCAGCGCTTGAAAAAATCTTTGCTTCTATTTATTTTTTCATTATTACGAACAAAAAGAAATCACAGATCTGATCGCTGATCGCCTTTTATTTTCCAGATCATAACGGTAGAACCTTTTCTTCACCAGTAATGATTTCTATAACACGTCTTGATGCCTCGTTTTCTAAATATAAACGCATTTCACCATACCAATTCACACGAGCGTGTAATTTACTTTCGGAGAGCAAACGAGGTATCCAACGACAACAAATCTTCGTCACTCCAAAATGTCGTTGTTGGACGATACGAACGCTCCTTAAACTAATATATATATATTTTTTTCGTGTATATGATTTGTGGGTATTCTCACACAGACATTTCAGTTGTCCACATATGTTCCGTAGTTTGCAGGGAGCAACATATTTTGTCGTTATTAAGGCTAACTTTACCCTTTTAAATACAACAAACCACCTAAAAATTGTTGTCGAAACGGAGCTGAGTCTCATGGCTGATAATAATTGATGTAAACAATTAAATTTTTTAAAGTTGTAATAAAAATTAAAATCGTAATACATCATAGCGCGTCAATGTTCACGGCTAAAGTCCATCCTTTTGACTAAAAGTACGAGAAGCCTTGCAGCAACATGATTAGAACATTAATGATTACACACGCTAAAGCAAATGGGTTACATACGGATATTTATTTTTAAAATAAATTTCCTATTTAAAAATATAATTAGTGCGTTCTATTTATAATTTAGAGAATGTCAAAATTTATTTAATGACCTACAAGCTACAATATTAGTAACTACACATAAACTACGATAACGTGGCAAAGATTGAGATAAATATTACAATCCCACGAAGGATCTATGCAGTATCTTTAATACAACATAGAGACTTAATCATATCAACATTGAACAGATGAGGAACTTTAGAAGATTAAAAACTGGCAACCGTAACCGTCAAAGTCATATACCGGAAAAATCGTAGGTCCAAATTATCCATACACTACCGCAATAATAAGTCAAAACATGTATACAACTTACGTTAAGACTTATTTTAAAGATTTTACACCATAAATTCATTACATAAAGCGTAACCTAAACCCCAGGAGACGGGCCCCATAAATACATTACGAGTAGTATGCCACTACGACGACAAAAAGTTCCCAGCCTGCTTTACTAATTAAACTAATTATCATGCTCCTTCTAAAATCAAATGTGCAATAATTTGTCATGTTAAAATTGCAATATAAGCAGATGCATCACGATGATCGATCTTGGAGGCCTTTTAGTTGTTTGCCAATGAATTACCATTAATAAAGTATAATATGTGTGGCTATTGTTCTTTTATAATTTTGGCTGTTTTACAATCCTTGCAACGATAATACGTTGCCCCTTCGACGTATTAACTATTGCCCTACATGTATGATGTACATATTAGAGTTTGTTAAATTTTTGAAATAATTTTTCGGTTTATAATAAAACTTTTTTTGACTTTTTTTCGCAATGATGGTAATATTATATGAAAAAAGGGCCTATTAATTACGTAAGTGGACTGTTTGATTGCTAGTAATGTAATTCCACAAACTGAATCAATAAATAAACAACTCATACTATCACTAAAAAGGTGTACGTAGGAACTTCTAGATTCTCTTTGAAATGAGTTCAGAAGAAATTGAGCAATAGTACCAGTACATTCACACGATGTCCGTCATCTTTTTGTGACGATCGCCGAAGGGGTCTTAGTCCCCGAAACGACAAAATGACCCAGTCGCGCTGCTTCAAAGAGGCCCGCTATCTCTTAAAGATAAAAAAGACGCTATGTTACTTAGGTTTTTTGTAACGGATAAAAAGTAACGAATATTTTACAGCAAAATCACAAAGATTCATATGGGATATGGATGCAGTAAAAAATTAAAGAGAGGAGAATGATCGCTTAAGAACATTGATCAATTCAGTGTTGTAGTCGTACATCCATTGCTGAGTTCTATAGCCCATGCAGTTAAGATCTAGAAGTATCTAAAATAATTCGATGTAGGAAAACAATGATACCTAAGACTCATACAATAACAAATTAGATGGTCTCAATCTACATTTCTCTTCACCTCTTCTTTTTATTGCATCTGCATATTTGTATGTCACCTGTATACAATATTGTGTATTTTTCTAATATTTATTATGCACCCTATGATTACACACACACACACACAAGCTTCATATACACTTTACACAGTTCAAAAATATTAGAAAATAAAACTCAGTAACGTATTTGCACATTTTATAAAAAAGAACAATGTTCTTTAATGATTTTGCTACAATGCTTCGCGCACTTTTTGTTCAAAACGATGGAAATTAACTACGAACAATTGTGCCCTATGGTGTATAGTGATTTTAAATTAGGTTTAAATGCTCTGTTAAGTTTACAACGGTGACAATCAGCCTTAAAAGATTCAGTTCAATTTGTATGTAGTTTGATATATTTAATTTTACCTTTTAACTAGGGATACAGTAGCATTGCCCATAAGTTTTCAAACTGTGCGGTAGAAAAGATCAAATGCAAATCAAATTAAGGGAATTATGTTGTATCATTGCCTCGTCACATGCCTCACTTAGAACAACGGTATCTTTATGGCATTCGCATTTATTGAAGAATCTGGTGTTGAAATCCTAAATCATATCCATCCATATCCATCTTAAAGCCCTGACCAACTGAGTGACTGAGCTAACTCCCCGTGATTTCTTTTTATTTCCAACGAAGTTTATGAATTAAGGAAAGTATTTTCGAGTGGAAGAAGCCGAGACTATTAACAAACATATCATATCATATGACATACAATGCTTTTAATAAATTTATATAATATACAACATTTTTGCATTGGGCGCTAATTAGAAATGATTCCTGAAATGATTATAATATGTTGGTTTGTAATACCCTATTTTTGTTTTTCAAATTTACTAGTCTCAAAATATTGAAATTTGTCATACATAACAGATAAGTGTGAAGTTATGAACATATGAAGTGACTAATTCAAAATAAGACTCATCATAAGGGATACCAATTGTTTTTTAATATAATATAATATAATATGATACCATCCTTTATTGTTAAAACTATAAATTACAAATGTATGTTCCGTTGTTTGGTTGATTAAAATTTGAAATCCTTGTTGATAAGTGTTCATACAAAGCTTAACGTCTGTTGCCGCAGAGCAAGGGCGCGATGCGAAATCTCCTCCCACCCTTACCTTTCGTGACACAGAATAAAAGAAGCTACTTAAAACGTAATAGTTTACAGCGGTTTACTTAACCAATATTCTAATCATATCAATTGTCTTTTATTATGTCTCCTGATGCTATATAGGTTTGATAACATGTAGCTAGTTGATTGAGCAGATTCATTAAATAAACTGACCAGTATAGTCATTCAATATATAATAGTATAAGTATAATAGTTTATTTACAGTCCCTGATGATACAGGTTAACAAGACTGTGTTAATTTTTCTTATATATAGGAAACTTTGAGAATTTTAGTCTGAAAGTCAATTTTTCTTACGGAATCATGCGGAAACCAATTGAACTATTATTAAGTAACGTTGTATGTAAGTTGTCTGTATAACTTTAGAAATTATTTAATATATTTCTGATTCAAGGAATTCCTTAATATCATTTTAAAATATTATAATTATTTTTAAAAAGAATAAGCATTCGAAGCATTCGAGTCACTAACTCCCAGTTTTGGTGATATATACCCATAAGTTTGAAATTAAATAATTATTTTCCAAAGCAAAGCTTGGTCGAATTACGAGATATTCTTTGATACACTTGATATACAAATTGTTCCTATTTCAGTGTTGTGAAACAAAAGTATCATGATAATTGATAATATAGTCTACAGTAAAATACGAGTAATAACAATCAAAACTAGTTAACTAATTACAGTAAATAAATAAAATGTTAACAATAAGTAGCGTAGTATTTCAAGCAGTACTCATATGAGTAAATGCGCTGTTAAACACGAATGCATATAATATTGATTTTTGATTGAATAGTAATCGGCCATTCCCATTCGCTCCAAGCTAACGACGACATGCACAGAAAAGGTATTTGCTTGAAGTTGATTTATTTCTGTGTCCTTTATTTTAACAGTTGCTACAACTCTGTCTGGGATTTAATTGTCGTAATTAAAATGTTAGATAAAAGCTTACCACAATTTATTTTTCCATTTTATTATTTTTTAATGTTTTGTCACAAAATCACTCATCTTCCTTTTCCAACAAAAACTTCTTAAAACCAACGAGACTTTGTATAACTTTACCTGAAAACATTCGTATTCATCCATTGATCCACATATAAAGTATTTAGTGAGCTAAAAAGGTTGACCTTATGTTATATAAATAGTATTTGACCTCTTGTTACGGAATATGAAAACAAAAATGCAATAGAAACCTAGGGAATTCTTTTTACAAGCACATTTAAATAGTGTCGCTATCACACTTTCGCGCTATCTCAACCACTTCTTATTTTTTATTTTGATTATAGTTATTATAACAAATTATTGGTGAAAAACACTGACTTCATAATATAGAATAAGTACCAAAAATACAAGAATTATTCATCCGATTATATATATTTGTTTATTAATATTTATTTCTGACTCCTTCAATCAACAAAATTCTATCCAAATTGTTGTTGTATAATAATTTAATAAACGTTGAAATCGACTTGATAAATCTTGATTACCAAATTTAAAAAGTCATATAAAACAACACCTTCACACTTTACAATAATTTGATGAGGACACATATGCCAAAACAAATGACTAGGAAACAACGGATATCTGTTGCTGTAAAAACTGTGTCCACATCAGCAGTCCATCTCGTCACCTCATCATTGTTGATTAATGGTATTATGGGTAAAGTTTAATATTTTAACACATATATACTCGTACCTAAACTCAATATATATGTTACAGTTAAAACCAGTTTTTAGATAGAACGCGTTTTCCCTAGTTAGAACTAGTTTTCACTAAATGCCTTTGTTAAAACTAGAATTTAGGTTAGGTTAGGTTCTCGAGGTAATACGCACGGAGTTCCCGCGTGCACCTCAAAGTCGGAGGGATGAAGTAGCTCCAGATTCATCCCGCACATGGACGAGCTCTGTAGAAGAGCGAACGCCGTCGGGACCGCGGAAGAATGCGGGAGCATACCTGCAGTCCCGATAAAAGGCGCTCAGAGGAACACCGTGGGGTTCTAGCCGGTAGGAGTCCGACATATCCGACATAGTCGCGGGGGCGACTGAGAGGAACCCATGAGGGTTTCCCCACGTAAAAAAAGGTTAGGTTAGGTTAGAACGAACGAGCAGACAGCGCTCGGTAAGGATTCCCGATCAAAGGGATTGCGATCAATGAGAATAAGATACGATGAACTTTGAGAACAGTTTTAACTGACTCACTTCGGAAAAACGCGTTTTGTCTAGTAAGAACTAGTTTTAACTGATATTCAATTTTGAGCATTAGTTAATTCTAGTTGTAACAAAGGCATTTAGTAAAAACTAGTTTTAACGAGGCAAAACGCGTTCTATCTAAAAAACTGGTTTTAACTGTAACATATACAAGCAACCAATTCGTAATAATGTAAAAAGTAAAAAAATGTACCTAAGCACAGACATAGTAACTACTTGTCTTAACGTACTTCTTTTTAGATTTTATAATTTGTAAGAGCTCTTTTGAGCTCGGCCAGAAGCTGAAAACGCAGGATGAAAAAATAAAATTCCATCTTCCTTTGTTCTTTACACGGTTGTTGCCTCACGTGTTAAACTTTGATTAAAGGGCTTTTTTGTTTTTCGAAGCAATTCTTGGTCGTCTTATCTGTATTCGTATGTATCTTATAACTAACGAATATAACACTAAGAAGTTATTTTAATTAATGAGTCAGTATTGCAAGCAGGCCTCTTCGTGTAAGGTGATGACTTCTCAACTTTCAAAAAAATCTTCATTCCTATTTGGAGTTAGTTATAGAAGTCTTTAACTAGGTCACAATCCAATGTTTCAAAACATTTAAGATAAAAACTTTGAATTTATTTCAACGACTTACGATGAAATGGGCACGTCCGGTAACGCAAAATAGGAAAATAAGTCAAAGTCAAACAATGCAATCCTCTATACAATTTGATACATGCTAAACACGCTACAAGTGACAGACGAAACGTGGATAATGTGATCAATTTGGAAAATTATACTATTCGTAACATTCATAACACATTACACACACACACCTAAGTGTGAATTACGAAACATATACAATTTTTCAGCAAAAATGGCTCAGTTTTTTTTTTCTAGCATTTGTTGTTAAAAGTACCTAACTGTTCGCTTAAATGGGTCTTATATATTCCAATCCTCGAGAAGAAAATATTGAACATCCGGCCAAAATTTTCCGCTCGTTGGTAAGATCGTATTGATAGTATTACGTTTTCAGTTCTGTTTACAAGGAAAAGGCGTCACGCTCTTTCTTAGATTACAATTTTACAATTTAGTGTTTCGTACTTTTATAGTTACGTAGTGGTTGCCAAGCTGGACTGGGCTTGAACAGATTACTTGGATAGATGTTTTTATGGCAGATAAATGTTTCTTTTCTGCTTTTAGATGTTTGGGATTTGTGGATCCATGCCACTGGTGATACAACTTACATCGAAAACCTAGAAACGAAGGCGTTTATTTGGTTCATGAAAACAATCAATAAATTAATACTATAAATGCCCACACGATTCAATTTCATTTCAAGCTTGAACTAACTGATTAGCGGTTTACAATCTAAGTCTACGTATTGGTACATAGTTGCAAACCTGGCGCCTCCCAAAGGCATGACTCGTGACATGTTGTCCGTGACCGCATAAGCCACTATACCGCAATACCGCACCAACCAACATATATATTGACTTTAGAACAATACTGACATGTTGATATTGTAGCGAGTAATTTAAAATTCTAAAATGAAATCGATTGTACAAATCACAGAATATACGTAAATTCAGAAACATCGTAATCCAAATTTTTTTTTATTCTCTTTCACAGAAACGATTTAAAATAATTAAAAACAAAAATCATCAAAATCGTATTCATCTAACAATTTAACTTAATGATTTATTATTATTTACAAGTGAGGAAGTTATTTGGCAAATATATAATAAACGAAATGAGATAAAGATCTTATGTGCATTTCCATTTCCAAGTTTAAGTTTAATTTCTTTTATATTTCAGTCGAGTACAAAGCAAACGAAGACCGGGGGTAAACCGGCTAGATGAGTTTCCGGAAAACTTAATTTTGTAGTAAGTGTTTAACTTTAACAGGGACTTATATAGTTCAATTTTTATATGGTTCCGTTCCGTTCACTAGGCAATTTAATTTTCGTCGATGGACAGACTATTACGGAGCCTATTAACCTAGATAAAATTCACTTATATCGTATGATTAATTTTAGATAAGTTAATATACGATATTCGTACGAATTCGTGGATCATACGAATTTCTAGAGGCAGATACAAAAAACAGATATTTCGTTGCTATTTCTAGAGTTTTTTTTTACATAGAATAAGTTAATTCTTTACAACAATCCCACCTGATGAAAAGTAGTGATGAAATCTTAAGACGTTGAACGCACTAACTTATAAAAGCCTATTCTCTCTCCTCTTAAAGACTCCCACATTGTAAGAAGGCGGGAATACCCACGCGGACAAGATATTCCAGTAGGTTCACTACGTAAGGACGGATAGCCGCCGTACGTCGAGTTGTTCGATGGAGAAATGGCGATATGGGAATTACTTCGAACAATTCCTGCACACACTCTCCAAAATGTATCCTATAGAAGATCGAGAGGCTGGCAACCCTACGCCTGTGCTCAAGGCTTTGCAGATTGGTTCCGACTAGATTTGGGTCATCAATGAGCCTCTTTGCACGCCTCTCCATCAAGTCCAACGCTGATAGGTGACATTTGGCAGCACTACCCCAAATGTGACAACAGTATTCCACACACGGTCGAACTTGAGCTTAGTACAAGGTTAAAAGCTGATTCGGTGTGAAGTACCGCCGCATTTTCGCAAGAACCCCAAGTTTCGTTGCAGCTGCTTTAGCCTTGGACTCAATGAACCGACCAAAATTGAGGTTCGAAGCAATTTCGACTCCCAACAATTGATGACGGTCAATGCATTCTAGGGTTACATTCTGAAAAATAGGAACCACGATGAATGGGATCCTCTTGGCGCTGAATAGACACGTCTGTGTTTTTGTGGCTTTGAATCTCATAAGATTGGCATCGCCCCATTCGGACACTGTCCGAAGTGAAAGATTCATGCGTTCCACCATGGCCTCTCCTTCGGACTGTATTTCGTCTCTACTGGCCCGAGCATTCTGGAAGTATCTCTCCACTACTGTGCTGTCATCTGCATACCCATAGATACCAGGCTTGAGCAGATCATTAATATGCAGCAGGAATAGAGTAGCGGACAGAACAGACCCCTGAGGTACTCCAGTGTTGGTAGCCATTGATTGTGATGAACACCCGTAAACGACAACTCGGAGTGATCGTTCGCTCAGAAAGTTCTTTACTCAACTGATAAGGCCAGAGGAAATACCATACGCTGAAAGCTTGCTTAACAGGCTAGCATGCCAGACCCTATCAAAGGCCTTCGAAATATCGAGGGAGACGGCGAGCGCCTCCCCATTTTTCTCGAGGGCGTCGCCTCAAAGGTGAGTGGCATACGCTAGAATGTCCCCGGTCGACCGGTTTCGGCGAAAATCGTACTGTCGGTTGCTGAGAAGATCGTTCAGTTCTAGGTATGCCATGAGACGCGAATTCAATATACGTTCCATAATCTTGCAGGATATGGAAGTGATTGAAATCGGTCGGTAGTTACTAGGATCGGCACTGCTGCCTTTTTTTGCACGTTGGCAAGCTTCCAGGATTTTGGCACTATCCCAGTCTTGAGAGAGAAACGGAACAGACGTGTAAGTACAGGAGACAACTCAGATGCACACGCCTATAGAACAAGCGCTGGAATTCCGTCAGGACCACTGGCCTTTTTCACGTCTAGACATCGCAAGGTTTTGAGAACCTCCTTGTTCGTTATGAGGATTTTGGGTATAGAGATGCCGCAGTGAGTTATCTGTGGTATGTTGTTGCTAGCATCTAGACGCGAACCAGTCCGCCTTCTATTTATCCGTATGAGCTAGGGAACCGTCCAGTTTTACCAAGGGAGGCAGTGTGGGCCGACAGAAGTTAATATCGACCGCTTTGGCAAGAGACCAAAAAGCTCTACTGCCAGATGGTTGGTCAGAGAGCTTAGCGCCGATATGTTGGATGTGGGTGAGATTCACCTTCTGTAATGCCTTTCTGTAGGACTTGGCGGCGAAATTAAAGGCTTTTTTCTTCGAACTGATATCCAGAGCTTTGCGGTCTCGAGCGTCAACCCAAGATAAATACGCCGAATGTTTGCGCTTCTCAGTCTGAGCGCAATTGGCGTTAAACCAAGGGCGAGATTTGCCACCGACGAGGACGTCAGAAAGAGGGATGAAATAATCCATCGCTTGACGTACCACATCGGTTATAGCATCCGCGCAGCTCGACGGATCTTCAGAAGAAAAACTAACCCCCCGCCAAATATAAGATGCAAATAAATGCCACACCTCATCCCCAATCTGCTGACCTGCAGTGCCATACCCGCCGGACTCCATGAGAGTCGTGTTCAGGAGAGGAGTATGACGATACAGACTTCACCAGACAGTGATCAATGGGGACGAGACCTGTAACTCTTATCTATCTGGATCAGTCGTCAGCAGAAGTTCAAGGCAATTGGCTGTGTGACCGTCAACATCAGGCACCGTAGTCGCTCGCTTTATCAGTTGGGAGAGGCCAAGCAATGTGGCAAAATTCCACGTTGCTCTCCCAGCATGATCGGTCCTCTGGTATGGAAATAGCTAGTCCTGATGACACGCATTAATGTCCCCCAGAACAATTGAGCCGTAGGATGTCGATAAAGGGCTTCATCAGCTGCCACACTGAGGTTTTCAAATAACCGAGTTGTTTCGTGGTCACCGCTGTGCGAACGGTAGACACAGGAATACACAATTTTGTCGATCTCCGTGTCCACCAAAACCTAAACAGCAAAAAATAAGGGGTCTTCAAGATGATGGAGACGCTGACAGCAGATATCATTGCGGGCGTACACACATACTCCAGCACGAAAACGAAAGTTGTGCTCTAATGTGTACTCAGGATAGCCAAGGTACGCCACACTCGATGGACAACCAATCTGCGTGCCGTCAGGAAGAGCAGGTGCGGCTGCGCAGTCTCTAAATGGTGATGGACTGATGACAAATTTGAGTGCAAGCCACGTATGTTCGTGAAGTGAACTATAAATGAGGGGAAGTGAAGCCGCTATGGAAACCAACTATTTTTCCTCTTGCTTTTCATTTAAAATTCTTCATTTGGAGATAAAACACTTAGGGAACCGAGATTTTTTTTTATTGATACTGATTCAAGACATTGATTGTAAAAAGGGAAGGCTTTTGAGGGATCAACACTTCGACAGAAGCGGGACAATATATGACACATATCCCATTTTAAACTCCTCTACACCGACAAGCTGGCATACCTGTTCTGCTCAACTGTGTCTCCGACCAGAACTCCTCCATCCAAGACGTACAAATCATTAGGAGACTGGCTTGTTATTTTGATTTCACGAAGTAATGGAGATGATATAAATTTTACTAAAGCTTTTTTGTGAATTTAAATGGTATTTTACCTGGATTTTAGATTTTAAAATTTTTATACATACACGGAATTTGATTTTTAAAGAAGATGAGTGATGGCTCCCTACTTCCTTTTTTGATTTTATTTTATGTAACTCTTTGTTTGCGTAATTGAACTTATTCAAATTTACCAATGAACACCGTTGAACCGGATCGAATACTTCGAATTATTGCCATAGTGAAAATTATTAACATTGTGTATGGAACACATTACATTTTTTTGTTTAATATTCGATGTCTTATAACAAATATACATAACCCAATTCATGCTGTCACTTCTCTTTAAAAAATACATACATAGTTTTAGTAAAGATATAATTTCAGGTGGTGTCTATATCAGAAGTCATTATGGTCAAAGTACTATTAAATTTTAATTTTTAGTGCTAAAAATGTACAATGCTAATAGATGTTTGACATTTGAGGAGTTATTATTGTCATGTTGATGTATTTGTTAATTTATGTCTTACATGTATTCATACGACAGAATAGCTAGTCATTTCTAATGCAAAACACGCTAGTGTTAAAAAAGAAAACTTATCTAATACTTAAGGCTGTTAATGAGCAAGAAACATGAGCTTTAAAACAGTGAAACTTTGAGTAGTTTCGAATTGCACTTTTAAGTCAGGATTTTCTGAAAGTCTCAGTAAAATATTTTGTTACAAATTGTATTTCTTCGGCGATTTTATTTCAAGATTCTTGAAAGCAGCAGGTCTCCGGAATAAAATATTTAAGTACTGAATTATTTTGCATAAGTTTTGTGTTTTTTCGTTTATTTAGTGTTACCCTTACTTGGTACTTATAATACCACTAGGTATTTGTAATTAACTTAAAAATCTCAGTGGTGATAAAAGGGTCTTCAAGGTGAGATAGATATTTGTTAAGACAGTGGTAATATATTATTTCAGTGAATTTGAAATACCTAAATGAGAGTAATTAACATACCTAGGCAGTGGTAGCTTAGTGGTTTTATTGTCGCTCTTCGTCACGGCAGACTCAAGTTCGAATCAAATAACCAATCAAATAAACACTATTACTTAAATCATAACGTTCATTTAACATTCACCGTTCTTCTTATGCACACTCATAAAAACTGTGAAAAAAACCATTTATTTCACATATACGCTAGTGATTGCCTTAAATGTTAAATTGTTGATACTTGAATTTGTAATTATTTTTAAAATATGGGATTTTTTGCTATAACCACAATATTTCATTGCCTTTTCTACATACGAATAATGAATAGATATCTTAATTTTGTTTATAAATATTATGATTTTATGGACACAAGGTAAGTTGGAAATTAATTTATCATGCAGTATATTATTTCAAATAGAAAGTATGAAATTTTAGAATACGTTGTGTTACCAAAAATAGTAAAAATACAAGTTTTACATTAACTAACCTCTCGTTCCAGTGAGAGACAGGTATCGTCCAGACAACAATCACCACTTGTAGTGAACAATACTCGCTCATATAATGAAAATACACTATATGTTTTGAAAATATGAATTCAAGTTTACTATTATATTTACATACTAGTTTAGGTTGCTGGAAACATTTAGGTTAGATTAGGAAGCTGAAAATAGGCAATGACAATTTTAAGTGAATTCAAACTAGGTGGAATACATATTTTGCGAGCCTTATTTTATTTACCAATGAATATACTACTTTAATTATCGAATTATATTTATATATGTACCAAACCCAGTCAATTAAAATAGAGTCGTTGACTATTCGTAGTCGTAGATATATAGTCGTATAAGTTGTAATGTAAGTGCATCTGTTTACACAGTTAAAGTAATAAAGAAACACAATATATTTAGTTATCATACTATAAAAATCTTTTTACATAAGAATATTGTCGATAACCTTTAATAGATCTTTTCGGGTACCTACATCACTAGAGCAAAGGGAGACGGAGTATGTAATGGCCGAACCACTCAACGCACTAAATATTAGAAATATTCAATGTATTCATTAATTTCTTTATTTAGTAAGTTTCTATTTTAAGATTAGCTAACAATCAATGTGTTATGTACAAAATTAATAAATTCGATAGGGTGCTACGAAAACAATGATAACGTAATAAATGGACCAAATCTTCATTATTTGTTGTTTTTAAGAGAAATATATGTACAATAAAATTTTCACTTCGCCAGTATGCACGTATTCTATAAAAAAAATAAAATTGTCTTAAGACTAACATCCATTCTGCACGGTAAAAATAAAATGTCGCAGAAGTTCGTCTTGTAACGAAACTCAACATAATTATTTATGACGCCCACGGCTTACAGTAAAAGGATACAAGATCAGATCGACAAGCCTTTAAGATGAGGGTTTTCCCAAGAATTTACCAGCATAAAAATTTTCCTATACTTTAACATTCCTAAATAATTTTAAACTTGATACATTAACAATACCTGATAAAATAATAGAACAAATAACTGTATTTGACTTATAATTGTACCTTTTAACGAACGATCGAAGTGCGCCAGATAATAAAAATAATATTAATAACATTGATAGTATACTCTCTACGCGAAACCCTACCACCAAAAAAAGGCTGACTTCTGTTGCCTCTTACGACACCCTTTTCGACAGCATGCCGTTGGAGAGTGTATTTTAGGCCTTCGTATATTAGTTTAAATAAAATATTATTGTTTGCGCTACATACTGAAATATTATAATAGGCGGTAGATACGTAGGTTCAATTTCACCACATCGCACTATTTTATTCCTATTATATTTCCTTACTAATTAAGGTGTTTAAATCGCTAAGTAAATCTTAATTGCTTAGGCATGGGTACGGCTTCCACCCTCGCTTCAACATCTCCTTCCGTCCGTTTTCGGCGTGACGCGTGCGCCTCGCGATCGGGGCTGATTTTTTCGGTAGTTCGAGTAACGGCATCGTTAAAGAAACCACGCTCTTGATTTCGCGCTAAAGTGTCCCTCACCAGTTCTAGATTCTCATATTTGTAATAGTTAAGCGTCGTATCAAATCTCCTTTAACAAAATAATAAGAAATTTTGTAGTATTTTCTTTTTTAAGTTGGTTTAATTGTTTTTTAACTATACGATATAGATTAAAAATATTATTGAAAAACCACTGGATAATAAATAATAATAATTTCCTCACTGCACTAGATACCGACACAATTATTACCTAACTATAGCTGTTTCCGCGAGGCATACGCAAACGAAGTTATGGTAGATTTTGTGCTATGCAACTCGGACAAAACGAATAGATGAGAAGCAAATTCAATAGTGCAATACGATCTGCTATTCGTTTAAGAATGATTGAATTGGGCATTGTACGGTTTAATCACGCTAAGGCTAAACCAATTTAGCCGGCTTGTTAACAAAAGCCAAAGCTATTTCTCCGAAGTATCGCTATCGGATAGGTAGTGTCAGATGGCATGTAAAGTCCGTAGTAGGATTTATAATTTCCAATCCCATAATATTAAAATGAAACTGATATTTGCATTTAATGACGTTAAAAACGCAATCAAATGTACTAAAATATATATGCAACTGCATTATTGCTATTAGCTTTGGGAAATGGTTATGAAGGCTTTGATCACAATGTGTAATTTCGAAGAACTTGAGTCATATTTTGTTATTCTAAATTCGGATTTGAGACATGATGCTTATTCGTTGACCATATTACGTTGACCACATTTCGGATACTAATAGCCAGCTAAAATGGAAATGCATTTTCCACACAGAGCTAAGATCTTACTGAAAATTTAGAGAGAATACGTGATTGCGCAGATGATAGAATATACAAAATATCAGTAAACATAATGATATCTGATCTAAAAAAACATAACATTTTGAATAATCATATTTAAAACAAGTTTTTCTTCTAATAACTCTTATATTATTTTCACTTATAACAAATTACACTAAGATTAAAATAAGACTTTCAATATTATCACGACACGGTGTTGGGACCGAGCTACCGCCGTCGATCGAATGACTGATGAAGCGATGAATGATAGATGTCTAGGATGGCTGCGGGGGATGGAATAGCCGTCCCACGTACTGCTTACAAACACAAGTGGGCGGTGCCGACACACGCACACACACACACATATATTTAAATGTTGAACCCCAAAGAAGTCGTTTTTTGTTGGTGCGAAGTGGTCAAACAGAAGTGACAGACAGTAAAATGAATAATTTAAAACTAATTAGATGCTTTTAATTGTCAAGTAGCCTATTATTTTAAAGATAATACACACGTAAATGTGCTTAGTCGAAGATATAAATTTCAAAACTGCTTAATTTTGTTGTTTTTCAAAGTTGAGCTCAGCTGACGTGTACAGATAATCAGCTAATTTGACAGCTGTTGTGCTTACTTTCTGTGATTTGATGTGTTTGTACAAAATAATCCGTCGTTGAATGAACTAACGTAGTGATAATAATTGGATAAAATCCTGAGATAAGGAGTTGTGATCATAATATATAAAAATTATTATAAAACTTAAACACCTCAATCAACTCAATACTACATGGATACTACAGTAACTTTGCTATCAAAACTCACAGGCATTTTAATTAATAAAGTGAACATGGAAAACAAATTCATAGTAGTAAATTTGCGTAAGCTGACTGTGTGAATTGCTCGTCCTGCCAAGGCACATACCATCGGCACTGTAAGAATATGTGGACCTGTAAGACATGTAAACCGAAAGAACCAACGCGCGATACGCCGCAATCCAGCGGGACGGGAAGCACAAATGAGCAATTAGAGGGAATTCTTTCTGATGCTCCTATTGTTTCTTGGGCGACTAGCTTGGTGCAAACAATTGAGTGTCTTCAAAGTGATGTAATTTAATTTTTTTTTTTTAATTTCTATCTAATTTTTGATATGTTTCAGGGGATGTCGAGTTCCACAAATGAGCTAGTGAAGTTGAATTCGACTATGGCCGAGTTCAATAACCGGCTTCCAACTATCGAAGAGAAATTCACAAAAGAATTACCAAGTAAACTTTCAAAACGATGTTGAAGTATCCTGCATGGACGAGCAAACTGTCGAGAATCCAGTTTACATAGTTAAATAAAAAGTAAAAAAAATAATATATTAATAAAGTAAAGCGCGCAAGACAAATTAAAAAAAATGTGAAAAAGGAAAAACTGCGACAAATGCATGATTCCGTCTTCATGCGTAATTATTTACTCGAATATATTGCCCGTAATTCGAATTTAACTTCGTTTTATAAAAAATGAGTGTGTCAAGTAGTGAGAATGAATGTATAATATTAAGACCATAGAACATTGTATCGGACGCTAAAAATGTAATACAAAATCTTTTACCTATAACATCCCATGAAAATATATGATAGCATATGATAATTAGATTCGTTGAAAAAATACAAGAAGAGCGAAATCTTATGCAGAAAATGGGTTTTTGGCGTGTTTTCAATATTTAACCAAATTTAAACAACCTACAGCTCTTTAGAGTATACACTCTATGCGTAAATCTGCAGTTAGTACCAATAACGACATTAAAATGGAAAAAGACTCAAAATTATTATCTGAACAGCAATTCGACAGACATAAACCGAAGAAATCCACGGTGTTTTCTTGTCAAAATATTGAAGATTTTTTAAGTGGCGTTCCTGATTAAATCTATCTCCTCACAAAAATAAGTTTTTTTTTACGTAAAATGTTAATACAAAGTAGGAAGCTACTAATAGTTGCTAATAGCAGCGTATCTAATTGTATGTTGTTGTTTCTATTTGTTAAAGATTGTCTTGATTTTTGGAGTTTGGAGCATGTCGTAGCAATGAGCTTCTAAATCTAATTATCAATAATGTTGAGATCCAGTTGGATGATTTACTTTTGATAAAGTTAAAACTAATAAAAACCAAAATAGTTTATTGTTCAAGGAGTGTACGTATAAACATATTGTTTAAAAATTCCACATACTTCGCCCTTCTGATATGAAAGCAATTGGTACTTTATCCTTTATCAAAACGGTAATAGTAGATTGTGTCACAAGGAACCAAAATAAGGTATTAAGGGCGCAGTGAGGGAGACAAAATACACTCGCCTTATAAATAGTTCTTGGCTTCCTTGGTAAACAAATTATAAGACCATATAAAAATTGGATTGAAAATTGCATTGGATAAATTTAACTTCGACTTGCTAGTCATTGACTTGCAGAAAGTTACACTATGGGAGGAGTCAATGATATGACTACTAAATTTTCAAACCTATTGACACCTTTATTTAACTTCATGCCTCCATTAAAATCATTCGTGTTATGGAACACCAGCCTCTTTGGACAACATATAATATATGGTTAATGTTTAAGCGCCGTACGAAGGTACAAATGAAGGCACATAAAACTAAATCCATTTCACATATACAATATTACAAATACTTAAAGAGAACTGTTGTGACTGCATTATTAATTGAAAACTGGGTGTATTTTAAACAAGGAAGCATACTTAACAACACATAAACGTTAAGCCTAAAACAGATACACCTCTACCCGACACCTTTAATGATGCAGATAAAATTAATGAACATTTTCACAAAGTATTACATATTACGAGTTCCATAGCCCTAGTAATGCAACCTTTGCATTTTGCAAGTTAAGCGAATCGAAAGTATTTAAAGTTATATGTGGTCTTCATTTAAAAGCACTGAGGGAAAATGGTATCTCACTAGAAATGATAATGTTAACGATTTCACATATTTTGGATGATATAACAAATATCGTAAATACATCTTTTCGCACAAGTGTTTTCCCTAGAATGTGGCAGCGAGCCTTGGTTAAACCTGTTCCTTAAAAAGGGGAACCTGTGGATCTAAAGTACTTTAGACCCATTAGCACTCTCCGAATCTTATCTAAAATACACGAAAAACCAGCATGCATACAGTTATCAGACTATCTGGAAAATAATAACATCTACCCGATTATGCAATCAGGTTTTCCTAAGCGCAAGAGTACAACGACAGCATTAATTGATATTATTGATAATATTTTATCTGCTCAAGATACAGGAGAAGGAAGTGTTATTGTTTTGCTTGATTTTTCGAGATCATTTGATAGTATTAATATCTCATTGCTGCTATCTAAGCTTTGTTTACGGCTTAACCATTGACAATTTTAAATTATTTGTTAGCTACTTTTCTGACCGATCGCTAAGAATAGCTGTGCAAAATAAAACCAGTGGGAAAAGAGTATATTCTCCTAACAGACCTCTACACTGAGGTATCCCACAAGGCTCTATATTTGGCCCGCACTTAGCAAGAGTGTATTGCAAGCTGGTCTTCATCAAACACGATGACGTTGAACCTCCATAAGACTAAATATCTTATAATAGGTAGCTAAAATCAAATTAAATAAATTAGTATTTTTAATTAGTCTATTGTAATTATGAGGAAATCATAGAGAGAGTATTAGAGACTAGAAACATTGGGGTGCTTATATCTGAGACCTTAAGGTTTAAAATCATGTATTTGATGGTGTTCGCAGTTGGTATTATCACCTTAAAGTATTGTACAGAATTCGAGATTTCATCAGGCTCCAGTTAAGTGTAAATCTTTGCGAGTCATTAGTCCTCTCAAAACTTAATTATGCTGATTCTGTGATTGGACCCAATTTATATAAATGCACACAAAATTTGATATAGCGTGTCCAAAACGCCTATGCTAGATTCTGCTTCAATATTCTGCCAAAAGAAAATGTAACTCCATACTCGATCACGGCTAGAATTTTAAAGATGCAATATCGTCGTCAATTACATTTTGCTTCACTCTTAGTTAGCGCCATAAAACATAAGGACTCAGCAAATTTTATTTTGTAAACTTCGATGGAGGCGAAGCGTTTCCACAACAATTCACTGTTAACGATCATTACTAATGAAACGTGTAACTGGTCCAAGCAGAAAGGCAGTAGTCTCCATTACGGTTAAAAATTGAAACACAAACGAATAGCCCCTATCCATTAGCTAAGCTCCATCGTAGAAGAAATGGCCGAGTGTTGAGTCATAGCGACGGAGCTGCAATCATTCCGGTCAGGTGCCGCTTCCTTTTAGGACAGTAATCATGACGATCTTTGACACACACACATATATAGTAAGTGCAATCATTAAGTGTCATCTAGTATTTACTTCGCAAATGAAATGATCACAAAGTATGTAGAATTATGCTACTTAATGAACAGAATAATATCAAGATAAGGTAGGTATATTTTAATTTGTAAAGAAAAAATACTGTATTTGCAATATATATATATATATATATATATAACAGCTATAACATAGAATACCCACATACTACAAAACGAAATGGGTACACAATAGAACAAAAATAACAATGACACGAAACAGAAAATTCTGCATTACAGCAGCCACACAACACAACAAAATGGTCTGAACTCAGTATTGTTGCAATGAACTGCAACACTGATTTCAATACAGACTATACGCAGTGGTGTAATCAAACATAGGATTCATCTATAATAAACGTTCCAGCAGCAAAAAGAAAATAAATTGTTAAAAATACACCTTTGTTTCGTATAACTTTCTTCATCATATGTAATATACCATACCACAATTTATGTACTACAAGTATACATAAAACTATAGCACATAAAAATCATAATAATGAAATATTTCGATATGTAAAATATAGAGACGTTTGAAAAATTATTATTATTATTAAATATAACGCAATTATTGATTTAAAAACTGTATGTTTAGTAAGTGCAACCTATACTTGATTTTAAAGTTATGAATCGTTAAAAATGAATTCTTGTGAAAACGTTCCGCGGCGTATCCGTCTGCGAAGATGTCTAACCATGTCGCTAGCGAGGATGTCCATCCGATATCAGAAGTGGAATGAACGAAACGACCCACATAGTGACGAAAAATTACATAATTTGGTGCAATAACAAAATTAAAACCAGGAAAACGCCGCAACACAGCAAGACGAAACCGATTGATAAGAAATTCGAGAGCTCTGTTAGACCGACGATATATTATGTGTTTTAATCGTGGCATAAGTATTTGCAGTGCAAGTTGAAATGAACGAATCATCGAAGGATGAATATGTCAACTGTTGAAAAACTGCTCGAGTCAAACTGTGTTGCTTGATCAAATATCGTTGGCTTGTCAACTTAAAAAAAAGCGACTGCTTAACGCAGGTCCAATGACAATGGAATGACAGACTAATGTAATCACCAGCAGTCAAATTCTCAACCCAGTCGAAGTTGACTTGTTTTGAGGTTTTATTTCACTTGTTTCCTGACCGTTATCGCCTATCAATGTTGCTGTTTTGCCTGCCGAGAGTTTTGTAACCCTAGTAACATTCAGTTACACCTGACGGTAACCGGTAGTAGAAGGGCTAATCGAAAGGAGGAAAGTGTCACGGCAACATTGAAAAATATGCTCACAACCGTTGACATTAGTGGTCGCTATTTTTAAAGGCGATTTAACATTTTAACAATGTAATGTATCTTACAAGTTCCCTTATTATAGGTTATGAAAAACGCCTAAACGTTAAGTTGTAATAGAAAAGTTTGTTGATAAGGAAGTAGATGAGGCCACTGGGCCTAATAATAATCAACATGTTTGGTGAAGTTCGATGGAGGCTTAACGTTTTGTGTTAGACTAAGCAAAGTGATGATTGTTTTTATGGTTGAAATTGTTTTAAAATAGAGATTAATGTTGTTAATGGACTTTTGTTTCTTTCCCTTGCACTAATTAATTATTACGTACAGTGTGGTTATGTGTGTGTGTATGTGTGGTTACCAGTCAACGGCTCAAATCTTTTGTTTACGTGACTTTAAAATGTTCTTTAATATGATGTGATATCATTTAAAAAAATGTTTTTGCAATGTACTTAGTAGAGTCAACTACCTTTAATTTAATACTAATCAGAATGGGCCGAGTCGAGGGACTTTGATATTGGACCTTGATGTTGCGCAACACAGAAATATGTGATGTGTCAAGATAAATTTTATAAAGATATTGAAATATAATAAAGCTCGAGTATGATCTGTATAAAGTATCAAAGTCGATGGAAATACATATTTGGCTCAGACTGATAAACAGCTACGTGTTCATTGACTGATTCACGCATGCAATAACTAAAAGTAAAAATGCGTATGCACAGAGATAAACAATTAAAAACAGATTAAATGTTTTGTTATACAAACCCATAAAGTTAGAATTCTGACAGAAGTATAAATTGTATGGATAAATCTGATAAGTATTGTTATACAAAATAATGCAAATATTTTTATACTTGACAATTTACCATAAGTTTAGAGGTTTTTTGAAATTACCCTATACAAATTGATATAAGCCAGTGTTGACAATGCGTAGATTTTTTCAGTAGCCAAGGTTAAGGTTACTGGTATGATGAAAAGAATTTTGAAAATGCAACTTTTAAAGACCTTTTGTGTGTGTGTGTGTGTGTGTGTGTGTGTGTGTGTCTGGTGTGAATTTGTCTGTATGAAACTTGATTAATGATATATTATTATATAAAACACACAATCAATTTAATAGTTTTTCTAATCAACTACTAATTAGGGATGCATGGGATGTTAAAGTTCGCATGGGAAAATCAACCTCGCCGTAGTTCTTGACATAAATCGTAGTACAAATTTCTTAACATTTATCAAAGAATTTTAAAAAGAACCATATATGCCGTGTAACGTACGTATTGAATACAGTTTTTATTAACTAAACATATTACATAGAGGTTCTTTCAATAGTCTAGTACAAATAAAAAGTTTTTAGAAATTCAACTCATAACGATATACAATGAGGTAAAAAAAATCTATGAAATTTAATATACAGTGACTTTGTTATTATGAACTAATAAGTAATAAAATACAATCAGGTACTTAATTAGTTTAATATTTTTAGTAGGTACAACAAACGGGTCGTTTTCCCAGACAAAATTTAAGTGGCATGGCTGAAAATGGACCCTGAAATGTTGTTATTGTCTGGTTTTTTTTTGGAAACACATATATTTTTTTACCAGGGTAACAAATAAAATTAAGCAAGGAATGTAATAAATACATAAAAAAAAATTGATGGCTTAATTTTTCATCGCGGTGGGGTGTTCCTAACCCAATTTTGATGGTAAAATTCTTAATAACACGAATATTGTTTTTTTATTTATGTTATTTTATTTATTTAATAATTTATGCACACATAGAAATATTGTACAGATAAAACATCAAGTAAGGATGGTACAAAGGAACTGCTTATTTCTTATGAAATCTCTTCCAGCAGACCTGAGACTGGAGAGCGGTATGTCTAAATGGTAGTGGACTGTGTACACAAAAGTATATTGGAACTAAATAATAATAATAAATAAATAAATAAATAAATAAAAATAATTAAATTAACGGCTGCCTTTATTTATTTGACATGTAGTTACAGTATCAGTGTCTTATAGTATTGTTTATTTAACTAGCCTGCACAAGCTCTGATAGATATGAATACAAGTGTTCGGCAAAAATAATTAATTTCCGCAAATATATACTTGTACATGGATAACTTTGCAACAGAACGCTCTGTGTCCGTCCCACTTCCGGTCACCTCGCCGGTTTGTCACGCTCCAGAGTTTGGCGCAGCAGCACACACGTCACTTGCTGTGTATTCTCGCCACAAACTTAAGTATCTAGTTTATAACGTTGACATGGAGACAAAGAAATATTCATTTCGGTGGTTAAAATATCTTGTCTATCGTTCATTCATTTCATACCAAATTTGTATTTATAATAAGCAATTACCTTTTCTTAGTGAGCTTTTTTCCCTTCCTTTTTTATTTCAGTGGATACTTTTCGAAGGATTCGGTAGACTAAAATACCCCACCGAGATGAATCGATCATGGCTAATTTTATTTGTCCATCCCAGATTTTTTTTTTAATAATTGATTTGAATTTAAATGTTTGTTTTAAGTTTGAAATTTGATTTTAAAATGTCAAATCTCAGTACAGAAGAAGAGAGACAGAAAGATAAACGTAAGAAAGACAAAGATTATACCCAAAAATGTTATGTACATATTGTAAAGATAATTGAAGTGAAAATTCGAATGATGGGTCAATTCTACAGTATAAACTTAATAATATTTTCTTGGTTTTAATTGAGGTTAGGCTAATGTCATAATAAAATATATATTAATGATAAAATTTGGTTATTTAATGTTGATTCATAACTTGATTGCATACTTTTATAGGCGGAACTCGGCGGACCTAGATATGTAATGCACTCTGTTCCTTTACTGTAAAGTTAAGTATTTAGGTAAGCATAATTACATCAATTTCTTGTAACAAAATGCTAATTCTCTGTTTGTTAAAAGTTTCATTTTAGTTTTTTACGATAACTAACAGCGCCTCAAGATTAACTGTGGAAAACAGTATCTATGTAATATCAAAAGTGCGAAACTAACATTTATACAAACTTACATTTTTATTCCTCAACTTGCTTACTTAGAGGGTGAAATTTTCAAAATTGTTGTAAACATTTATGATTTAAATATACTTGCTATTCAACCCCTTAAATTTAATACTAAAAAATTCGAAAGAAGTTTCCTTCACCTCTGGGCATTAATATCTAAAGATCATGGGATATGTATCTCATAATTTTATACCAAGCTACTAGCAAATCTACATAGTTTTGACAAACTCTCCATGCAAATTTTTAGCTACTTTTTCAATCCACACAGAAAGTTTCTAAAAACTGGTCGACGTATTTTTTATTTGTAACCTAATGGACAAATATCAATAACATGTACAGATTTTGAAAATTTCTTCCTTTGAAATTTTCTTTAAAATTTATGAATCAGTCAAAGTCAAAAATCTGATATAACAAAAATTCAAGCGACAAGCCACGGTTGGAGGCCTACTGAAATGCAACTTTATGTCAAATTATGTAATTGAGACGATTTTTCTAACACACTATAATAGAAATTATTTATTTTAAATAAAGTATATTTAAATGCTTAATGAATGCTTTTTGAATCATTCATGAAATACCACACCAATTAATTTTTTACGGATTCTGGTATTTTGAAGACTATAAATTCACAATTTAATACGTTGACGCCCTTTAAGCTATAAATAAGTGAAATAATATGGTTTTCAAAGACATATCGGTGTCTACATTTACTATTTTATGTTACATATTTTACTTAGAAGATTTAAGTTAACGAAGATTAGGTTCTAGCCATGTCTAATATCTCCTACTGTCAGACTTTAAACAATCACATCACTTTTTCTACAAAAACAATTTTCGTTATAATTTGTACTAGAAACATTTTAATGGGATTCTCAATATATTATGATACAAGTAAGTGCCGTTCGATTCGCGAGCGATCCACTTTAGAGTTCTGAAGCGGCAATCTGTATCGCCACCAGGCCGTTAAAAGGGAATTGGCGACTGGCCCGCTTGCGTCATTAAGAGGGCGCATCTACGTAGCTGCAAGTCGCATACTATGTACGTAGCATTGTATGTAGCAGGAAATTAATAAATACTAATGAAATATATTGCAAATATTATTAAAAAAAGACTATTCATTTTTTTAGACGCGTTGCTATCGCCAAAATATTATTTGCAAATTCGTCGCGATACGCATTTCGAAATGAATTGCCAATATGTGGTAAGATTTAAGCAGTTGCTTTAATCTGGCGTTGACTATATAACAATTACACCTTCGTTTTACTACAAAATTACCAGTACTCTACCTCAATATCATACCCACAAATCGATGTGTGGCTAGATTGTTCATAAAAATATTTTGCTTAATGCTACGTTACAATTTTTTTTTTAATTTTTTTGACAAATTTATCTCTCTCTGTATCAAATAAAAAATATTTAAACAATAAATAAATCTCAACGCACTTGGAAACAACAGAAGTAAAAAGTTCTGTATTCAAAATAAATTTAGTATGACCGGACTATTTAAGAGTAAGTACACTTCTCGACATTATTATTTACATAAAGAGTTTAGACACGCGTACATGATTTCAAAGCATCGGTATACTTTATTAACTTATTTTAAAACCATTCGACAATATTGACGGTACCCCATAGCCCAATTGGTAGACACACTGCCTACTGAGCGAGGGATCCCGGGTTCGATTTCCGGCCTGGGCAGACGTTTATGTGACAGATAAATGTTTGTTCTCGGGTCATGAGTGTATGTGATGTTATATTTGTGTATGTCCACGCCACCCGCAACACAGGGATTCCTAGTGCGGAGATGTGAGTGTGTTAACGTTAATTTTTTATTTTATTTTAATATCTTTTAATTAACAATCATTACATAATTATAAAAAATATACTGTTTCTATCTGTAATCGTAATTTTATTGATTTAATGTTATTTATTTTTTATATTATTTATTATTATTTTTATTTATTTTGGAATGTAAGTGGCTCCATTTATTCTAAAGCCCTAGTCAACCTCCCCTACTTGTGGCACAGCCTACTAAACACTGATCGAGGCTATGGTAAACGATGTAGCCTGTTAGAGGTCGCTGAGCTCTAAACCACCCAGTTTAATCCTATTAATACACCTACATAGTGGTAGGGTATTATATCCGCTTGGCTGACCACCATCTTTCTTTTAGAATCAACCATGAAATGTTTTACTAGTTTCGATTCAAGTGGTTATATATGGATTAAAATGTCATCTGATTAATAACTGAATATGAGCCTGTGCCTTTGTCACATTACCTCCGTGGTAGTTTTTTCTTCTTTAATGCGTATTTTAAGGTTCTTTTTCCGATTTATACCGCAGAGAAAGACATCTTAAATTAAATGGAAAGGTAAATTTAACTTGTTTGTGTGTTTTAATTACCCTGAATGTATTGAACTTACCCTGAATGAAGTGAAACAACTTTTTCAAAATTTGTAATTTAACGGGCGTAGGACATAAACATGGGATTGGATATAATACATATAATATGATAGGATCCGGGGGATAGGATAAAATAGATACATAGATCTAAGATAGGAGTAACTATGTTAGATTGAGACACTAATGAAATGAAATTAGAGATATGTTCTTACATTGAAAATAACAAACGAAACTAGCAACTACACGATAATGTGGCTCAAATGATCCTACCTACTAAACCGAGGGCTTGAGTGTACTTGTTGGCATTATTGTTTGCCTTCGAAGCAGGTGGTAAATGATTTCTAATTATCCCATCATTTTGAAGACTTAAAGATTACGTGCAAGAATCATACTTAACCTTAAGTATGAGAAATAGAACTTCTAACTATCACTGTTTGTGATTTGCTATATTTTATTTATTTATACTACTATATAAATCTGTAATGTTTCTGTATTTACATTCTATTTTTTGTGAAATTTCATTATAAACATTTATTTTATGACTCACTAACATCAATTTGCCGAATTTGAACTTTTTTGTATCTCTGTCCCGTTATAAGCCAAGAACGGCTTGACCGATCTGAATGAAAATTGGTATGTAGTAAGAATACGTGATTGTGCAGGTGATAGGCTTTATAAAATATCAGTAAACCTAATGATGGCTAATCAAGGCAAAAAATAAATAATATAATAAAAATTGTTATTAATAATTTTACAATACGTCCTAATTTTGTTATTTTATAGTTCTTTAATTTTATTCAGTACAAATATCGGAGTATTATTATTCCGACAGGAACACTGTAATTAAATCACGGTGAAGTTTAGTCCATAATTATTATCTTTTTAAGTCTTTCCTCATAGAACAATATAAATTATCAATAATAAAAGTAATAAATAATCGTTAACACATATCCCCCTGCACTAAGTTTTCGTGTGTTGCGGGTGGCATGAATATAGACAAATAAGAAGACAGTTATCTGCCACATAAACGTTTGATCTGCTTGTGACAGGAATCGAAGGCAGGGCTGTTGATTCCGCTTTAACGGACAAAATAATCGAGTTTTCAATTAATGTTTGTATTAACATTGGTAATACACCTTAAGCTTTGTTAAATATGATTCGAATACTAGCGTTATACGTGAAACCTGTTGCACCTATCGCTCACTTGATAAGCTTTTTAGGTAATAATGATTACATTAGCTTATGTAACCAAACCATTTCCATAGTATTTTCAGTTATTATCTATTTAAAAAAGGTAAAGTAAATAATTTAGATTAATAACAAAAGAATATTACTTTTATCAATACATTTAAGTGGTCCAAATATGTAATATCCGTGAATTCGCTATGCATATTGTACCAATCCAGCTTATCCAATGTATTACAATTTAAAAAAGATTGTAGTTCAAGTGATACGACTCCTTTAACGGTTTTTACTTTATTGAATCTCGGTATATATTTATCACGTAACCATTCTCAACCCTACCATCCAAAACGGGTTTACCACCCCCAGATAGGACAAAAAATGTGATACTTCCACTCGCTCGATGCTGACAAAAGTTAAGACGCTAGCCGCTGGCTACAGTGACGCACAGCTTTAAGTACAATAGTTTTAGAATCTCTTATTTTGAAGTCTCAAATCCTGATAATGACTATAAATTATTTCATGCCGCATGTGCATCATGTCAATACTGAGTTATATTCTGCATTCTCCATTGCTTATGGAGGTTGTCAGTTGCTATCATTTTAAGATACTTGAATTGTAATTGTAATTGAACTGTAATTGTACATCTTCTTCTCGGTGTTATAAATCTTAGGTACAACAGTTCTTACTTACAATTTATTACAATATTTTATTTTGCTGAACTCTTTATCTCTGTCTGTTTCATTACTTTGCTCTCTTTCTATTGCTATCGACATTTACGATATCGACAGACGCACTTACATAAACGAATTTGTGTCACAAATTCGGGCGGAATACTGCAATATAGTGCACATGTCCGCGAGCATACATCGTAAATGCCCGAGGCGTTTAATGTTTTATGAATGACAGCAGGAATTTATGAGAGAACAACGAGTTTCATAAAAGTTCACGTACCTGGCGGTGGTCTCTATGAAGGGTAGTATGGCAGCGGATGGGTGTAAACGTGCTGCAAGGTCGCCCCTCCTCATCCACCTGATCTTTGCGATTAGCTGAGGTTCATCGCCAGCCAGCGGCCTCCGTCCCCGATCGATTTTTGGTACGCAATCCGGTCACACATGGAGGCACGAGCTAGACGCGGCGGCGGCGGCTGTGGGGCGTATTTGTGGATCAGGCGAGGCCGCTGAGCGCGACCGCGGCACTCGCGCGTTTAATCCCACTATAATTTCGGTCGATGCGATAGCGGAGGAGACTCGCGCATGACTAGAGCGAGAGTGTGGACGCCCCGGCGGAGAAAGAGCGTGGCGTCGTGCGCAGTGACGCGCGCAGAATCGATATTGCGGGGCTTGCGCTGCGGCTTCCCATACGTTCTCCACACTAGCATAAAATACCCTGTATGCATGATGACGTTCAGAATCGATGTTATGTTCAAGAAGGAGTATGAAAAGCGCGCGCATCCTGTGCGAGCGCATCTTCCCGTGCATCTTACAAATCACGTCACGATACTTGTACATAATCATTATATACTTCATGTTATATATTCAATATAATATTTTAAATCAATATAGCTTCTCCTACATATTTTTGTTTTGTTAGTGAGCAAATATCTTGAGTGTTATCGAGGTTCAAAGGCCTAGTACGTGGTCGACGTTATCATTTCAAATTAGTCTTAACAAAATTTTATGGGCCTTTAAGGATCGTAAGAATTTGGACGTCGTAAGAACTGACACTTAGTATAACGTTATATCTATGAAAAAAATGCGTAATAACACCAGAAATGATTTTTAAATTACCATTAATTAATAATAATTAAATAATCAATGGAATATTATTTCGCATTTTGATTTAAACGTAAAGGTAGCTTGCTGGATGTACATAAAAGTCAAACATGAATTTACGTCTACCCAGGCAAACCGTTTATTGGCATATGTGAGCTTCACTTAGGTCGAAACACATAAAAATATTTTTAGGACTACCTTTGGAATATAAGCACTAGCGCGCCAAGCAGCTAACGTATACTACGTTGCACCAATATCATTGGGATTCAAAATCGGAATCAAAAATATCTTGTGACTAGTAATATATATAGAATTTTATTTACTTACCCTCTAAATATAATGTCCACAATCATTTTTATTTCCTATTACGCAAGAACAGGTCCATTTCCCAGAATGAAGGGTATCCTACTTATGGATAATGTTACGTTACTAATATGCATATTATCATTAAAATCTGTTCAGTGGATTTACTATCTATGAGGCGTGGTCGAACAGACAAACAGACAAAAATTTCGAAACAAATATATTTTAACATATTTAGATAACATAGCATAACCCACATTGAAAACAAAAAATATTTCATGAATATATTCAGCCCCGTTATACAGTATTAGTATACTCGTAGAGAGATAATTTCGAAGGGCATATAATCGTTTCAATACTCATTCATACACTTGACTCTCAAAGCACATGGCATTTAATGTAGCAAACAGAGTGATTTTTTGTGATATAAATCAACTTATTTCCGTTACGAGTGTCAATAGTGGCTTATAATTTAGAACATTTTAACAGTCCAATCAAATATGATGTATAAGTAACCATGGTAAGAATACCTCAGTGCGGCGTATTTGGAAAGTCACATCAGTAACTCGATTAAGCCCTAAAATATTTCAAATTCAAATATCTAGTACCAAAAATAAACTACCTTTAAACATTACTGCCAGCAGAAAATCTAAAATAAATTTATATTTAAACTGAATGAAAAGACTTCACAGTACGGCAGGTAACTAGCATTCAGAATTCCATAACGAGATCTTGACCGAAGAGTACTCGTAGAATTGCACTGAAGAGCTGCAATAAAATTGATATCCATTTTAAAAGTACTCAGTACTGAGTGTGTTATGAAATCGTGTCGTTTTAAATTTATTTTTATTTTATATTTGATGCGAAGAACTTTCAAAAAAAGATTTTAGTCATCATCATCTACAACAACACAGTTCATGACTATGTCCAACGTTCTACTCTGGTTTCTGCCTTGGAACCTTACTTAATTAAGCTTTGGCTTGAAATCCAATGAACTATAACAGTTAATCAATTAAGTGGTTTATAACAAATAGAGATAGAAAATAGTATGAAATATTTTTATTGCATTTCATACTACATACAACATAAAATACAGCATAAATTGACAAGGCAAAGAGATGCAGCGTCAAAGAATTAGAATTTAAATAAAACATCTATCTCTATCACCCTTACACAGGAAGAGGTAACTGGCTTTGATCTATTTGTCAAAATTATAACTCTGCAGTTACAAATGTCAACATAGGGTCCAGAGGCCACATAAATTCATACAAATACCTACGTAAATAGAGAATACTACAGACGAATTATAATATTCCGTCTTACTACCACGTAATAAAAGCTTCGTGTATATACTCGTACACCATGATAGCTTAAAAGTAAAATAGAATGTGTAGCGCGGCAACCCCTATTCTCTCTGGTTAACGACCTAAGGAAAAATAAACTGTGTTCCGGCGATCTAAGAGACCATGTTACGTTCCGCGGAAACTGATTTGTTAAATTTGTTATTATATTCTGAGTGTAATCGTAAACACAACAAACAGTGTTAAAACTGGCTGCTCAAAAAGCTATCCTCAGAATATGAAACCATTCAGTTTATGAAAGTGCGAACGAGCAATATACTTACACACCCGGCGACGTAAAACTTTTCTCTCGACCGCCATTATAGTGCGCGAAAAGTTGAGTTACCACACTCCTTACCTACGTTACCTACGCGAGGAGATACTTTTAAGCACGATGCCAGCGAAACGTCAATCAGTGGTCAGCGGTTTATTTTACGAGTTTAACAACAATTCGGTAGTTACAGGGATTTTTTTTATTTGGTTTGGTTGCGTTTCAAAGTTTACCAAGAGTTATTCCAAATGCAACAAGGTAACAAACACGTATCCATGTTTTGTTGTCGTGGCCTATCAAATGGAGATGTTTGTGAAAAGGTGGAGTCAGATATGGTGTGCGTACTTCTCGACTGACATATTAAGAAAAGAATAAGACACGAAGAAGATTCACTAAAAAACATCTTGACAAAATGAGCCCAGCTGATACATCGACATCTCTGACGGTTACCAACAGCGACACTGCTGAAAAAAACAACGCGATCCCCCCGCGACCTTCGAAAACATCTGACTCTTATACTTGTCCACGGGTTATGTATAAACCAACTATATTTTCCTCATTAAGTGTAATGGAATTCAAATGTAAAGAGTCAACTTTTGATTTAGGATTAGCTTACATTATTAGTACATTAGCTTACATTAGCTTACTTTATTAGTACACGATACGTGTTGGATATCACAGTTATCAGGCACAGGTAAAGAAAAATACAACAATAGAAGCTTTCATTAATAAAGCTAAATCGAATAAAATTAACAACAAAACTTGCAAGGTATTGACACTAATATTAGGTGAAGATAAAATTAGTACACCTGAGCCTACAATGACCATGGCTTCGAATAAATACGATAAAATGTTTATTACTAAACTTACCATTTCTTTACACCAGATTTTATTTAATTTTAGTATGGTTTTCCTCGTTGTGTCATATCAGATAATAATGTGCAATTCACCTCCACAGTGATGCAGCAGTGTATGTTCCTTTTAATCGTTAAATAATATTTGTTTCCGTTGTATTCTAGCCGTATTGAGGCGACTTAGAATACTCCCCCAATCCCATGCTGGCAGAACATGGTGTCATAAGAGGCGACAGAAGCCAGCCTGCTTGGTGGTAGGTGGTCGCGTATGGATTATATTATCAGTATTATTATTAAGTCATTAATATTATTACTGGTATTATTATCTTTCCTTAAAGACTGCCTGGCTAGCTACCACCCTCCTGCTTGAGTCAGCCGCCATACGACTCGTCGTGTTCCGGCTGGGGGCTTGATAGCCAGTTCTTTATTTCTTACCTTCTTTTTTAGCTTTTTTGGTTTTGCTGATGTCCATGGGCGACGGTGACCAGTTACCATCAGGTGGCTCGTCTGCTCGTTTGTCGGCTATTAACATAAAATAAAAAAATAAAAAATAGTATCACCCACAGCCATACCATGCTTTGCCTCAAAAACCTCCCGCTAATTACTGGCTTTCGGACACTGCAATTGAAACAAATAAAAAACATTTCAATCTTGATTCTAAAAACGCCTTGGCAATAAAACCTCGTAGAAAGTACTCGTCTGGCAGTCCATGGTAGTACTTTATACGGGATAGTAGATTACGAAGTTACTTTTAGGCAACGTAATAGACACGGCAAGGTTCCATAGCTTCATCCATTTTTCAGCAGGTTGCACCATTAGCAGGAAAGGTTAGCTTAGACTCAAAGATGTGTGGATCCTCGTATATTTCAAATGATTATGACCTTTTCTTTTAAACAACTTCATATTCTGTTACGTACAAAGTGACATTATAATATTTATTACAAAATATTTATTTCAATCTTACTGTCAATCTTTGAGGCTTGCTACCGGGCATATAACCGAACTATACGTCTCTTAGAGCAATTTCGAGCCTACTCTTCCTCCTTTCTTCAGAATGTTGGTGTACGTGCTTGAAATTCATTTATTAAAAATAATTAACTTCATTAAAAGACAACGGATGTAGGTGCTAGAACCTAGATTCTAGACTGTTGTTTTTGTACATAACACATCATTTATATGTAAAACCGTCATTTTAGCTGTTTTGGGGCCGCTGGCAAATTAGGGTGTCGTAAGAGACGACATAAGCCAGCCTGCCTTGGCTTCGCGTAAGGATTGTATTAATAATATTATTATTAAGTTATTGGTAATATTATCTTACTAGCTAGTGGTAGCTAGCTACCATCCACGCATAAGTGATACTTTTGGTCTTGCTGATGTCCATGGGCGACCGTGACCATCAGGTGGTTCGTCTGCTCGTTTGTCGACTATTAACATAAAGAAAAAAACTAATAGAACCTATACTTTTTTTATTAATGGGAGCTTGCCATTTTAAAACCCTCTACTTCCCCAACGATTATAAGCTGTTCGAATTACGTGGAATACCTAACTACTACTAACCTTTACCAAATATCTATTTCAAATTCGTAAATATTTCACGATTTTCGAGTTAATTTATATTCGCTTAGAAATAGAAACTTTTGTCCGTTGCCTAAAATTTTCCGTCTCGAACTCTGTGGAGTTTTCGGAAGTTCTGTAACGAATATTACAATTTGAGTTGCAGACAACTAACATATTTCGCCAGCGGCGTTTCGATGGAAATATGAAATAGTAAAATGGTATTATATTTGTGCCGAGCACCTAAAGCTTGCCAGCTCGTCAACATAAACTAAAAAAAGGAACTAACAAAGAGCATGAACAATATGAGCTTATTATAGACTAGCAAACTGTCCTCGCTCCGATTCAGAAAATTACACCTTATGCTTAAAAATAGCACCTGCATAGTTTGGGGACTATGTTTTTTGTTCTATGAATTACAAATTAAAATATTAATTTATAACTTTTTTATTTATGGGTGGATTGTAATAAAACGCACTTTAAATATTAAGTGGAGCTTTGCAGTAAGTTTACATTAGTGAAAACCGTAACAAGATCGGATAAGCCGTTTCAGAAATTAGCACGAACAAATGCACAGGCAGCCCGACAAACAGTCAAAAATTCTAACAACTATTGTTTTAGGTTCTATTGCGTTAATAAAGCATCTTAATAATAGTTTTTCTCATATATCCTTAATGTACAGAAAGCTATCAGTTAGAATTTTACTATATGTATAGATTTATCGCTATATTTTAAATTTAACTTTAATTGAATAAATCCGTAAAAAAAATCTATGAATGAGAAACACTGAACGTGAATGTAAATTAAGTGATAGATTTTCAAATTGGAAACAAGTGAGAGAAAAGTTTGTAAAAGTAAATTGGCGCCCTAAAAACTAAAATGGACGTCGACTTTTAAGCAACGATTCGCTTTTGATAAATCTTAAATATAAATAAATAAATAAATAAATTAATTAATTAATAAATTAATAAATTAATAAATTAATAAATTAATAAATTAATAAATAAATAAATAAACTTTTACACACTCACACCCCCCGCATTAGGATGCCCTGTGTCGCAGGTGGCGTGGACATATGGAGCTTTTTGCGGACAAAAATAGATGGTAAGTGGTCACCTGCTTTTTCAGACAGCCGACGCGATCTTAAATACTGGGTGGGATAAACTTACTGGGTGACGTGTGAAACGACAATTAACAAATTGTGGGTTGATGCACTTTATTTAATTCAGCGAACAATCAATTTTCTCGTATCAAAGGTTTCAATTGAAATTAATGTTATAGGTCGTAGATAAACAAAAACTATAAGTTTTATAAGTAACGAAGTAAAGCTTCGATTGCATTGTAAACGTAAATTTTGCTTTTATTTTGGTACGTCCAGCAAAAATGTTTTGTCACATCACATTTATTAACATTAGGTTACATATATCTAGTTCATATCCAAAAACAATGTTAGCTAAAGTGGTTTCATACATTAGAATATATTTTATTTATTTATTAACCTATCTGCAGGCGAGTGTTTGTGACTGGTAGGAAGATTACTTATATAAAATAGTAATTTTGACATGTAAATTAAATACCGAAAATATACATGTAATAAAATTCCAACTGATCGCTATCTATACATTAATAATATATGAGGAAAACTATTATTAAGGGCCTTTATTAACGTAATAAAACCCAAAACAATAGTAATTAAAATTTTTGTCTGTTTGTCTGTGTGTTTGTTCACGCTAATCTCAGAAATGACTTAATCGATTTCGTTATTGTTTTCACTAATGTATTGTAGTAAGCGTCACTTAATATTTAAAGTTCGATTCATTGGAATATGTCCACAAATGTAAAAAGTTGTAACGATAAAACTTAGTCCCAAAACAATGCCGGTGGCATTTCTAAGCGTAAGGCGTAGTTATTCTGAAGCGGAGCCAGGGCAGTTTGCTTGTATAATAATAATAGGTCTTTACCTATGAAATTGAATCAAATTGAATTGAAAAAATTGAATGAAAATGAATCGTTAAATAATGAAGCGTATTTTTTTTCTATATTTTTTATTTCTATTAATCAAAGTAATCACACATGCAATCAATGCATCTTTGCCAACGCATTGGTAGCTTATTGATGCCCTTTTTGAAAAAATCAGCTGGACGGGAGGCAACAAATTCTTCAAAGGCATTTTGTACTGCCTCTCAGGTATTGAATTTTTTTCCCGCCAAGAAGTTATCCAAATTCTGGAAAAAGTAGAAGTCTGTAGGCGCAAGGTCTGGTGAGTACGGCGGATGACGGAGAACTTCCAACTCCAGCTCTTGTAGCTTAGAGACCGTCTGCTGTGCAGTATGAGGTCGCGCGTTGTCGTGCAGGAGCAGTGGAGCCGAACGATTGACCAAAGCTGGTTGGAGACGTGCGAGCTTCGCCATCATTGTGTTCAGTTCTCCACAATACACATCTGCAGTAATGCTCGTCCCGTTTGGTAAGAAGCTGTGATGAATTACACCGGCGTTAGACCACCAAAGAGTGACCATCACATTTCTAGGGGTAAGTTTTCGTTTAGGGCATTGTTTGGGTGCTGAACCAGGGTCCAACCAACTTGCTGAGCACTTACGATTGTCGAACAGGATCCATTTCTCGTCACAAGTAACAATGCGGTTCAGAATTCCTTCATTTGTATGCCTGTTGAGCAGTACAAGGCCGTCTCGACCCGTACTTCGCGCTGGCGATCATTAAGTTCGTGGAGTACCCATTTGTCAAGCTTTTTTACCTTGCCAATTTGACGCAAATGGACCAATATTGTTTTGATGCTAATGTCGAAAGCTGCTGCTAGCTAATTCAGCCGTAGATGGAGTTTCATCAGCTTCCACAATCGGCTTTAATTCGTCATTGTCGACCACAGTTTTCGGCCGACCACGGGGTTCATTTTTCAGGTCAAAATTTCCAGAACGGAAGCGGGCAAACCAATAACGGGTGGTGCGTGGAGTGTTCGCTCCGAAAACGTCGTTGATGTTGCGTGCCGCTTGTGCCGCTTTGCTGCCACGACGGCACTCATACTCCATAATTACTCGAATTTTTAACGTATCCATGATGACGAAAAACGTTCGAATGCGTTGAAAACAAAACACTAACTATTAAACAAATGACGATTTTAGAAAAAAGAATTCCATGTTTTAAAAATAAAATTAATTTGAAATGAGAATTATCAGCCAAAAAAAAATATTTTGATTTGAAATGGCCAGTACAGCAGAACGGCAATTTCATAGGTAAAGACTTATTATTTACGTAACATACTCTAGAGAGCAATAAACTGCAAACACTAAATCGCAAGTTGATCAAGGCTAGATAAGTTTTACAATTTTTATCCAATGAATTGTGGATTGAAGCATAAAATTTGAAAGGTATTTAATGTTTATGTTAGCTTTCAACTTCTTTCGATATCATAATCAAAGATTATTCACCATAAGTCATGGAACGTAAAAACAAAAGATATCAATTTTAAAACAATTAAGTCTTTTTTGTTTGGAATTCTGAAACCCTTTAAAAAGCGGGCGTTTATGAAAATTGGTCATCACTCCAAAGTTTCACGTCACTGGGAATACAGGAGCTAAAAGAAAATTCGCTCCGATGTTCACACAGTACCTGAAAACTGCTTTAGTCTTAGTATTTAATTTATTAGTATGAATGTATAACAGTAAGGTTTCTCACAAGAAAGCTTTAAGTTCAATAACGACATGAGGCTGAAATTCCTTTAACGTCGCTGTTGAAGAGAAAATGACTATGTTGAAAATAATTTTTTGGTGGACAAATATTTTTCATAGTTGTAGACGAGTGCTGTAACCTAGAACTGATCCAAATAAAAAGGTATTTAAGGATAAGCTGCGGTTGATTATTACAATAATAACATTTTTTTTACATAACTATTTCATCCAAAATGCCTCAGATAACGAAGATATTTGAGCAATATAAGTATAAATTGTCACAAAGTGACATCTTTGAGAAACACAGAAAGAGAGAAAACTCACTCAGCCTATGCCATGAAACGACTGAGATCCACATCTGCTGGTTTTCAATGCAATCCCAGTGCTTTCAGCGTAGTTCAATAAATGATGTGAATGCTAAAAATTGCCGAAAGCATTTCGTAGGTATGAATAACAGCGATATTATATATATAATATATTATTTAATGAGTGTGTATGTAGTGTACCTGAATGTTCTCTGTTCATATTTCCACTGTCTGACAATTAAGTAGATGTACTTTATACATATTTTTAAAACTGTTTATATTTTGGTTGTGGATAACGGCTTTTCAACACTCGATGGCACTATGTTTGTAACAACGTTGAAAAAATGCAGAAGATCTGAAAGTGAAAGTGAGTCGATTATCGTATGGATTTTAAGACCATTGTAATCTATTGTACGGTAAGGTGGAGACTTGTTTATATAATAATTCCAAAGAGCAACGGAGCCAAATAAAGTTGTCTACGATTTTTCATCTTAATTGAATTTATTTTGTTAATATATGAGTTACATGAGTTCTAAGTAGAATACTGAAGCAGGATCTTGCCCACGCATTTCGTACCCTCTGGTTAAGGTGTGGGCTTGGTCTTTTGATACAGTCAGCATACATAAATTTAAAAACCACCAGCGAATCAAGCCTTATCCACATTTTGGTATTGATATGGTATTTTATCTTGTAAAGAACTTTTATCTATAGAAACAGTTCCACATTACATTATCCACATGAGATTTGAATCGTAAAGCTTCATCCATAAATCATTGCGTGCTTTCGTAACTCGTTGTATTTGTTCCCCGTTAACACGAATACATGAATGATTTACAACATATTTTGAATCTATTTTATTTTAAGAAACCAAATACCAAAAATCATGTATTTAGTCTTATAAGAATAAGTGTGTTACCAATTATAAATTCGCTTTAGACGTCAACAACAGTCTTTGTTTGTGACGCTTTAAAAGATATGAACACTTGCAGATCGTCAGCGTACAGATGATATTTACAGCTTTAAATTTCTTCACAATATGTGCATTAGTATAATAATAGAATTAAAAGTAGTGAATCAAGTTTATAACCCTGTGCCACTCCCCTTTTTGTTTTCGCGTATTATCTAAATCATCCGTTATTGTTCTGTTTCAGTATCCAGCATTTTGATCGACATTGAAAGTAGCTGTAGAACCTTTGAATTGTTTCGACACCGAGACCGTAATACGAAAGCTTAGATAAGAATAGGGAAATATTAATATAATTAAATGCCCGAGTGTAGTCTAGAAATACCAAAATAGTAATTTCTCCTGTATTTTTGGCTGTAAGGACATTTTGTGGGTATCAGAATCATTTAGACATTCGTTAGATTGCCTGCCAATCCACAGATGATATATAAAAGGTAAACTGTGCCAAGTCAATATTCTTCAATGGTCTATATGTCACAAATTTGGGAGAGTTAAATATCATAAAAATATTAAATTTACACGTTATGAGGGAATGACTTCTTAATTCCCTACTATGGTTAACTTAAACCTGAGTTATTGGGATATCCAAGCAAATTAAGTAAAGAAGAGTTGCGCTGTGGAGGGTAAGATACTACGAAAGTGAGAGAGGGCATCTATGAATATTTGTAACGAAAGCAATGATGGCCGATAAGCAGTACCAATTAATACAGATTAACCGCTAACACTAATATTCGATCACATCTAGTCAACGAGTAGCGTGGCTGGATCAGGTAGAACTCGCAAGCGAAAGCCCTACCGCAGTAGGAAACCGACACGGTCATCTCAGAACCAATGGAAATTGCGCAAATTTAGAAAAGCCTACATTCAGTAGACTAAAAAATATCCCGCGCATTCCGCTTCCACTTTTTAGACCTTCCTAATTGATGTAAATCGCTTGATGCCATTGTGATTATAGACATACTGGTTAGTGACTTCCGATTTTTGTGTCGTCCGTTCGACGGTAGTGTATACTTATTCACGTTAGTACTTGTAAATATTATATCAATATATTTATTAGTCTATTTTTTTCTAGCCGAAACTCATGTTATTGTGCACGTCTTAGTGGTATTTGTGTTACTAATCATGATGACATTATATAATAACTGTCCATAAAAATGTTTTCCCAATTTTCCATTAAGTTCTTATTTTACAAACCTTTTTTGCCATGTATAAACTTAATATTATTCTTAAATAATATAATCATTATAATGAATGTTATTAATAATAAGAATGTTATTTTGAATATAATTTAGTTGTCTAGGATTAATAAAATATCAATGTCACAAAGAAATTTCGAAACTTAACATTAATATGAAATTAGACTCCCTATAACAAACGTTAAGTTGCCTAGTATAAAGTTTGACAATATATATGGTACATAGCAAGATGTCTGCACTATATATTTCGCACTAAAAAAATGTTTATTTTCATTCTGTTTTCTAAAATTAATTTCACCATTTAGTGTGTCAGAGTATGTTATTTCTACAACGAAATTTCGTTTTTCTTAATATTATAACAGCTATAATTGAGACAGCTTGCGGCAAGATTCCAAAGTATAGAACAGGGATGTTATGGACCTCCGTAATCGTAACAGAAACTATCTGATATCCGAAATAAAAATATTATCTTAAACCGTAACCGAATCCGATAAAAAAGTTTCGGATAATTTTGGATAGAGGCAGAGTCTTAATAAAGCACGTTATGACTGGTTTACACTGACCGAGCCGATACATTAGACTCGTCGTTCTCATTTTCGATAGTTTTAATATTTAATTTGTTTTTTTCTGTCAATATAATACCACATACAAGTCAAACTTTGTAAATACATTATATATTTTTCTCCAAATCGTAAATTATCTAATATCCGTAACCGAAATTATCCGAAACAATCGGATAATCCGAAATAATTTCGTATCAATTACCGTAACCAGTAAAATAGTATTCATATATCTATATCCGGATCCGAAATTTCATATCCATAACATCCCTAGTACAGAATAAAAGCAACTTCAGAACTTTTGTAAATTCAGCAAACAAAAAAGGCTAAAGAAATAATAACCACTTTTTGTCCCACTTGATATGGTAACCTCATGTTATAACATTTGTATTTTATAAACACAAAATATAATCATATCATATCTAGATTTTTACTATGAAGATTTAGATTGATTATTTCAATATTAAATAGATTTAATTTTTTTAACAAATATTCCCTATGATTTTTTTATAATGTTACTGTCATTCATACACGTGTCAGGCAGATTTTGTTTTTTTAAGGAAAATGAATATCAAATCAAAAAATAAGTAAATCGAACGACAAACAGAGGAGAAAATGGTACTGAATTAATGAGATAAAATAAGATATTGAAGACAAACAATCTTTGCCCATTTATAGATACATGTGAAAGCATTTTGATCCCTCTATCAGTCATGGTAGGCATGAATTGACATTACCAGCAATAAGATACCAGTTTATCGATGTGACACACTTTTAAATAACTTTGCCAAACCGACCGCAATGCTATGCCTATGCGTTCGGCCGAGGAGTATACGTAAACTCAACCTGAATCAAAAGAACTCTCCACCTTTTTTTGCACCCAAGCAAGGACTCCCGGAGATGCATGGAAGGGAGCAGCATGGCGGCCGGCTACGCTGGTTATGTCAGACTCATGATTTGGGGAAGAGGTATGCTACTGGTACTCCCTAGGGAACGTACACTCAGAAATCAACACTGAAGGTGTTGTTGGTTGGGAACTTGTGTCATCATAATATGATGAGCACTAACGGAAGTGGCGAGAGCTTCCGACTCGTTGTGGGCTGCCAATCGGCAATGCAAGTCAAACGAGAGTTGGTTGGGGGCTCCTAAACTGTTATCCCACACTTTATATACCGAGCCTCTAATCAACTGCTCAGCATCACGCAAAGCGTTCAGGTATATCGGAGTCATATATTCATACTAAGAAGAATAGAAATGTATGTAGTTTTTATAATTTTTTGCATTTTATTCTGGCGTCCTTTCGACGACCTTTATCAGTTTGTATCCTCAATATATCTGTAATATACATTAGTAATTTTATGGAATTTCCGTACAGCCTAAAATGCATCTGGGTGAATTCAGTATTCTTTTTTAATATGCTATGTTCATTTTATTGTCCTGATTAATTTTACACAAATTAAGATAAATATCGGTTCCATATACTTGTGCTATTTATTGCATATTTTTTTCAATTCTTACGTCCTTTCCAAATAAGTCATTGAAGATGTAGTTCATAAAAGTTATTGTGTTAATGTTTATTTAAATATTCCTTTAAATAAAAATCCTTTAAAATCCCTATCTTTTTACACTCAAAAATAATTATTTTTGTTTATGAAAGCTGGTGTTTTACTTCTACTTGTTCTTCTTTCTGTGCCTCTCCACTACTAGAGATTGGCCGTCAGCTCTGAGAACTTCTCTCATTTTTGCGCTATTCGTCCAGGCGATGTTCGTCCATTTTCGGGTGTTGCACAACCAGGATTTCTTTTTCCTTTCAGCGCGTCGCGCTTACCTGCTACTTTGCCCATCATTATGAGTTGGAGCAGTTGGTATCGCTTGTGTCGCCAGACATGTCCCAGATATTCGACTTTTGTCCTTTTCACAGATGGTAATAACTTCCGGCTTCTGGCAACACGCTGAAGTACTCTAATGTTTGAATCTTTCTGTGTCCAGCTAATACGAAGCATTTTTCGGTAACACCACATTTCGGAGGCTTCGAGATGTTTCTGAGTATCAGCTTTCATTGTTCAAGCATCACTACTGGCACTACTGGCCAGACATAGCAATGTAGCATTTTTACTCTGAGCTTTATGTACAGTTTACGACCGCATAAGATTTTCTTCGTTCCTTTAAAACATGCTCAGGCGCTTTTAGTACTTTCTACTCCGTACGGATTTCTTGGTGACAATCCCATTCTTCATTCACCCAAGCTCCAAGGTGTTTGTACATTCGCACTCGCTCTAGATCTTTAACCTCCAACCTAAATTCTAGAGTTTAGATCCTTGTTCTCTGATGCCACCATAAACTTGGTCTTCCTCACATTTATGCGCAACCCCGCGTTAAAATTGCACTCGCTGACCCTGTCTACCAATATTTGTAGGTCTTTTTCGGAGGAAGCAGTACAGTGTCATCGGCGTATCTTAAGTTATTCACGACTTTGCCGTTTATCTTGACTCCTACTTTCAACCCCTCTACTTCATCTTCAGATCATTCGTCAGATCAGATCTTCATTCGTCTTCAGATATAATTGCCTCCGAGTACAAGTAAAATGTAGGGGAATGCTGATGGGATATTAATTTGGTCATAAGGACCTCCACTCCACAACAGTCAAAAGACTGATCATTGCCAGATTAATAAAGGATTTTTCCTTCGGCAGTTTTGATATTTACTCTGACCAGTCCATTTTGTTTCGCTTATGCCTAATATGTCAAGTTCAAGGCGCTCCATTTCCAGTATGATGTTCGAAAGCTTTCCATGTTTCTTCATACTTCTCATGTTCCATGTTCCTACTTTTTGCCTTTCGCATTTTTATAAATTTACTATCGGGGATTCTTTGCACCCCAGTCCTATTGAAGGGACACCGAAGACTCGAGGCCATTCCTATTGTAGTATGCTTCATAAAAGCTGATTTGCTAGGGTAAAATAATTGCGGTGGTATCCCGTTGTCTTCCGCCATTACAGTTTTGTGATCATCGCACCAGACCTTGGTTGCGCTCATAACTATTGATTACTACGGTGTTTTACTACAATTCCATTTTATTGGAGACTAGAACTGGCACTTTGTGTACTAGAGTAATCGTGACATATGTCTAACTGTTTGTATTGCGAATGATAGTCGTCAACAAGATAGTGGTTTAAAAATAAAGCAAATGAAAACCAGGACATTGCGTATATCTGCTAGTAGCTCCAGTTTTCCTTCAGGTTATGAGCCCAGGAGCATACCTGAGTAATATTTAGTTTTGTTTTTCGTAGTTGAAAGTCTTTTATCGAAATTTCGTAAATACATCAAAATGGATGAAGAAAACTCATTAATTTCCATAAGTGGAATCAGGAAGCTCAACAGAGCCGAAGATTTTTCGTCCTGGAAATTTCACCGTGAAAAACTATTTAGAGTGCAAAAACTAGAGCTACTAGCAGATATACGCAAATAAAAATAAAACAAATTATATATTAGCAGGACATTACGTATATCTGCTAGTAGCTCCAGTTTTCCTTTACATTTCATGATACGTGGGAATGTAATGCTATAAGGTAAAGTGGAATTTTTATGCACTATGCAGAATCACAATAACATGATGGTAGGCCGTCATCCGCCCTCCACCTACTGACTTCTGACCGACAGTCTTTGCGTGGTCTGATAACAACATGAAGAGTTTTCCTATTCATTCATAAACGTCTAGGCCGGTCACAGAATAACCTGTACCCGAGGCTTCTTATGTTACTTTCTAATAGTAATAACACTAATAATTCTATACTGACTAATTGCGTTTATAGTATTAGTCCAATTGTAACAATTATTTAAGGTTTATTTAAGGTTGATTCTTATCCTCAGTCCAAGTTTGGAAGGATATTCAGATTCTTCTTTGTCCTTGGATTTTATGACCTGTAAATAGTTATGGATGGAGGAAATCATTTCTCCCAACAACTGAAAACATGTATTTCAATGTTATATACTGAGAATTAGAAACCAAAGAAAATCGACTCCATCGGGGATAAGGTAATACCCTCTCGCTCTTTTGTAAAAATGGACTTGAGATTCGACTCCTCCAGGAAAGGGCGACAAACATTAAGGCGTTGGGCTGTGCCTGATCGTCGCCTGCCACTCTGGGAAATGGATGCACTGATACTTGGCTTAGTTACAGTAATGTAATGTAAGATTTCGTTACACCACAGTTATGTAAGATTTCGTAAGAATGGTCATGTACCATTGTTACAAAATCTTACAATGTTCGCTTACCATTCTTACGAAATCTTAAATAACCGTGGGAAAGGCTTTCTACTAAAGGTGCTTAAGCAGTTAGAAATAATTAGATATAACTACTATAGTAACATTACACTGCTGTATGAACAAACTAATGTATCCAACTCGCCATTACTGAGATTTTTTAAATAATAAACACTACCAAAATACGTCAGTCGGTTTTACCGATGATTCTATCAAGAACAAGTTTAGTCGGCAAGTTGGGTATAAAAGACCCGCGTTCCTCCCGCGCATCTCCGGAGGGTAGCCCTATTTCCAATTGTCTGGACGCAAAAAAAAGCAGGCGCTCACTTTGCGGTTAACACTCGTAGAGTCTACTCACCTTGAGGATGCTCTGTTTCGGAGCGAAACACGTGTTGGTGACGATATGTATGTGGGTATATAGTTTTATTTATCATAAATGCATGTTTTCCTTTGTGGGAGGGAGGGAGGTTCTATGCATGTATAGAAGTATATACCATTATACATTGTGCTTGCGGATTGTTGCAAAGTAAATTAATACTAATTTAACAAAAATGAATTTCCGCAAAGTAACGCCTGATACTATCAACTATATAAATAGATGTAGTTTGGGCTATACTTTGAAGATTAGATAAATTACGTAATATTACGTAAGAAAATACGTAAATAAAATACTGTGTTTTATGAACATATCCGGTCATGTCAAATGATATGACGTGATCACATGACATTATGTCAGTGGTATGGCAAGAGTAATCCAAAATAGGTAAATGTAAGTATAAAAAATACCTCGTATTGCAAATAGCTCGCTATCACAAATTTTATATGACTGTTGTAATATTCAAATCTAACATTACCACAGGACAGCAGTGCGTTAAAAACTAGCGATTGCACACGTGACAGTTACAAGCAAACTCTAACGTATGCAATAGTAATTGATATTTTGTAGTTGATACAGTAATAAATAAACATATTTTTAGTCTAGTCTATTTATGGATGTGAATGAGTTTATTACAAGCTGGTATGATAAATCTATTATTTAATACTATAATAAATAAATACTTGTTTAGTACAACCACTTTTTGTACACACATTATAACTGTTACTAAAAATAAGATATATTAACTCTCATCATTGAGATATTACCTCTTGAGTCTGTGATTATTCTATTATATAAACAGTGCCCTGTTTTTAAACTATTATTTATTCTGTGCTGTTATGATTAATCACTTAAAGTTATGCGTATTTTTATAAACCAACGTAGAAAACTTGTCACAGAAAAATATCAAAGTAACAGTATAATAATATACTATGGTAATAGAGGAACACTCATCTCAAAATCGCGTCACCAAAACATAAAATATATGTATATGTGTGAAAAATATTTTGAGCATGACTTTTAGTGATGTCAAATTTACATCCATGTATTATCGATATGAATGTCCACTATTCCATCACAGGTTTTTTGTTATATTTAATTCGTTTTCTTAATTAATTATTACATATTAAATTAATAACACCATGCTAATCCTACTAACTTCTCTTTACTTCGCTTCTTTTTAACTTAACCTTATTTGACAGGATTCAGTATATTAAGATATCTATTTTATTTATAAACTGATTGAAATAAAACAAAATGTGATTAAACGGTACTAAAGAAAATAATAATAATAATGCTTATTGGTTCTAATTAATTATTTGATGTAAATTGATATAACTTATTGCCCTCAGAAAGGAACTAACCAACAAATTTTGTAGGTATAGATTCTTTCTACATTAACATGTCAGTGATTTCGTAGAACAAAATAGTTGCCCTTAAAATGTCTACTGTAAACTTTATGAGGAACCCTACCTACCTGGTTTAACATTCGAATCCATTTTTCTTTTTGAACTGCATTTACAGGAAACCTTGAAGAAGTAAAATTTGTCAGTAAATATGAAATCACATTCGCCGTTTATTGTCATATCATATTAATAACAGATATAAAATTCGCCGAATTTTATAAATCTAAGGAGCTAATACTATTCAAAGCCAAATATGCACCATTATAACAGTCTATCTACTTTCTGCCCAATGTGTTTACAAGCTGTAACCGAAACTAAAAAGGTAAAATATGAACAAATCTAGGTAAAGCAAAAAATATTTAGGTATACCTATTTAAAAATTATCCACTTATCGATAATTTCCTACAAGAAACGGTATCATTTTCATGTACACAATATATTTTTATCTTACACATAATTATGTAAAATAAGTTATTATTCATAAAATGGAGCATTTACTGCATGTTATTAATCTTAATTTATATAATTATGATCAACTTCTATGAAAATAAGCATCGTGAAAGTAGTATTGCACTATCAGTACATACCTGTGTATTTATTACCTCTTTGTTTGGATTATTGTTATATGTAACTATTCAGTCTAACAGAGAACACGACATTTTGTCCGATAAAATACAGTAAGATTGAAAAGAAATTAATAAAATAACAACAAACTATTTTTGACAGGAGACTAATGGAGAGTAAATAGTTTGAAAACAGTCCTACAGTCAATTCTCTTGCATCTCTTTCTCGCAAGTATGTTTTCCGTAAAGCTCGAAATCTCACTCGCACACTGTGTTCCTCTATTACGTTAGTATATTAACTTTATGGTCCTATCACTTGTTACAAGTGGTGACGTTTCATACCAGTCGTCCATAAAATGTTAAAAAAAATGATAACAATGGTCGCAAAACGAAATGGCAATTATATATGGATATAAATTTTGGTGTTACGTGTGGAAATTCGAAAGCAATACTTTATTTATGGATTAACATGTACATTTGAGGTTCTAGTTCTGGGGATTTGTATGCTTATATTACATAGTATTCTGATTTTAATGAAGCACGATCACATGTAATTATATTTGTAGGCATAACTAACGCATGTTTGTGTGCATAATTGACTTTTAATGAAATTAAATTCATTATTGATTAATTTATTAACACCAAGGAAAGTTTTTTATAAATTTTTTTCATTAAATTATGAAATGATTCTATTTTTAAAAGTTATAATTTATAATATTATATTTATATTAAGGTGTGATTTTTAATAGATTAAACAGAGTTTATAACGGGTAACACTAGTCACGTGATAAATAACTGTGAAGCGTTATTAGTTCCATGAGTATTGAGTATCAGCATTAAACAGGATTCAGATTTAGAACCACAGAGTATTTAGTTAGTGACGTACGTAACGTACGCGTATGCGCTGAATGACATTATATTGAAAAAATATTTCTTAATTAACACATTCTATAAAAATGGAATACGTACATGTGAAGGTGAAAACTAAACTGCTCACAGTGCTATTTTTAATAGCACTAACAACATGTGAAGTTGTAAAAGGTAAGTTTCGATTTCCGCTCTCATTGTACTAAGTTTACTTTGAAGTAAGAAAGCATATTTTCTGCGCCTCCGCAGCCTTCTTCGAAGCGCTGACGTAAATTTGAGATGCAGACAATGCTCGTTTTCCTTGTACGTTGGTCAAGATATCAATTTATGCATATATCATTTGTATGAACTACTACATTGATATTAAGAATTGGGTATTATGCTTTGCCTTTTACTTTTACTTATTAAAATAACAAGCATGTTTATATATGTGTGGATCGCTTAAAACGAGAATAATGAATGACCTCATTTATATTGTTTAATGTTACTTTGTTACAAAACCAAAAGTGACATCTATTTTTTTGTAGTTCTTCAATATTTTTTGACTAGAAATGTGAATGGAAAAAAACAATATAAGTGAAATCCCACTAATTTTATCCATACCTAGTTCTTACTTGTTTAATAAAAACTAGAATTTAGTCATACTCTGATAATTTTATACAATTATCATTTATATTACTATGATTTGATACATGATTTGACTGCCAACAAACTCAATTGATTGTGATTTAAAAAAATGCAGTAAAGTAATACAAATTTTAATGAGAACTTTTTGTGAAAGTCTCACTTTTTAAAACTAAATGAATATCTTGGCTAAACGACAATTTGTCATAATATTTTTCCAAACTGTAAATCTCAAAACATTATATGAGATATTTTTCTAAACAGTTACAAAGCCATTGTTTTACTTGGTTAGAAATTGTGGATATAAATCTGTGCATCCATATATTTTTATTGTCAAAAATAATATGGAGTATTCATGTGACTTAAATAAGAAGAACAAAACATTGAAGTAACAGGTACATTTCTCTGTTTTGTCTTGTTATTTATAAATGATGATAATAAAGTACTGAAAACCTAAACAATAACACTTTTGTATATACATATTTTGTGTTAGCATTGTGGATGTTTACCTACTATTTTACTGCATTTCCTCTTGAATATAATGCTAATGGGTAATAGTCAGCTTCTTAGTCACAGCATTATACAAGTAAACAATGAAACACACACACTTACTAAATTGGTTACAAAATATCTATGTCACGTAAAATATACTCTCTAAGTGAATTAAGTGAAAATGAATTAAGTGTTTTACTTGTACAAGAAGTATCATTAATGCAAGTTGATGTATGCAGTACATGAGTAATAATTTTAAATAATGTTGACTTACTTAAAATCATCATATAGATGTATCAGTTAGGTTAATATAAGTTTCCCTATGAGATTGTGGTGATGCTGTTAGAACTTAAAAATCAAAGAGTGTAAACTTTCAAGACTCCATTCTGTTCCAAATTCAATATTATATATAGCAAGCAGTATTAAGACCTTTGTGGCATTTTTATTTATCTCTTCATTATTTTATGTAAATGATATACATTGAAATAAGGCAATCATATATAATTAATAGTTATTAAGAGGTTAGTAATACTTTGAGTTCTGAATTATGCAGATAAATAAATTTCACTTATCACTAAAAACTTCTGTAGATAATCTTGAAGTGGATTGCGATAAGAAGTTTTGGAAAATAGATAATTGGAAATAGATAAGAAATAGTGATAAATAATGTAAAGAAATTGAATAATGTTATGTCATCTTTGATACTAGATGAACTAAATGTGGAATAATATATTTCGTTACAAAAGCTCCAGAATTAATTGAAGGATAACAATCAGATTAAAAATTGCAACACTGTCAGAAGACAAGATAATTGTTTGGTAATAATGAAAGCTCAATATATCACACATACACACACACAGAAGTGCAGGAAGAAGTGACGTTTTACTACTATCAATCATCCATTTAACATCCAACTACATACACCCAATGACTCATTGTCTTAAATGGTCCAAGCTAACAGAAATTTTAATTCAAAACATCAACTTGAAATCTTTGGTTTTCACAACTGATAAATTCTTCACTTGTACTACAAATATGTTTGTAGTTTGTTAAACAAGTTCTATTACAACTTTTCAAATTACCTCTTCCTGCTGCTTAAATTAGAAATAATCATTGCATCCTCGTTCAAACTCAGTTTAATTAAAATGTAACGACACCCACCATAACTTTTGTTTCAGTTGGAACCTTTGTTTAATGTTAATGTTCTTTCATCTGCTTTGAAATGCCATCTATGTTAATGATTAAACCAATACTGCTGTTTATTCCATTTGAAATTAATGTCCCGATAAAATTATTTTTATTGTTTAATGTATTATATTTATAATTTATATGAATAATTTTTATTAAATAAAAATCTTAAAAAAAAACTTAAACCTCAAAAAGTTCTGAATGACCACAAAACTGTACTAAAAATTGAAAATTAATTTTAATAAAATATTATTATATGCACTATATATGAAATGTTCTAATTGATGCCAATGAAATCATTATTCTGAGGTCTGTTTATTCTGTTGCCCATTAGACTTAGACTGTGGTTAGCAGATTTGTAAGTTATATTGTGGATTATTTAAGTGTAATTTACAATACTTTATATTTTGTGAAATGGATCTGTTCCCACAGATTAGTAAATTAAAAGTTCGTATGGACATTCCGTTATTTAGCTTTTGCTGTAAATTGATGTTTTTAATTTATAGAATTAAGAAAACCGATCTCTTAGAAACAAAATTAGACAGATATGAAATTTATGACATATTTAATAAAAATTAATAAAAAGTGTTAAATGTGCGGGTGTTACTTTTAAAATAAGGACAGGTGAATTATTCTAAATGATGGTAAAACGAAATCTTAATTGGACGGGTACACGACATTATTGAATATCCAATTAAAAAGCGACTTGATTTAGCATTGGTCCAGGACGGGAACGCTTTTGTGACATCCCTGGTTTTACACATATGGGTAGGTGGCGGTGATCACTTATCATTGTTGCCGGTTTATTAGTTTGTTAGTAACCATAGAAAAAAATACTTTGTGTCAGTGGTATCAGTATGATAATGTAAATTTTAACCTGAGATAATTTTGAACCTTTGTTGCTATGGGGAAAGTTAAAATAGTTACGAGTCTTACATTTTATGTCCTCATCAAATTTTTACAGCTAACTTGGAGTATATTGCATACGGCGGTCCGATCTCCTATGACGGAATCAGGCCCAACTTCGTTAGCTTGGAACGGAAGCGGAGGGACACTGCTGCAATCGCCACCTCGACAGCTTCTACTGAGCCCACTTCTCCCACGTCTGCACTCGTGACTGAAGCCACCGCCATCGTCGCAAACAACACAACAAATGTTAATAAAAGTAAGTAATATTGAACAGGTTAAAAGAAATTGTCATAGTTTACTGCTATTTAAAAAAACAGAGCAAGTGCATCTCATTCTAAGCACAGTAAAAGGTTTTGTAATATTTTGTTATTGGGATATTAACTATTTTATGGGCAACAAAAATAAGTTTATCATTCTTAGTAATAATTAAAATAACTTGTATAACTTTTTTTTAATATATCACTTCAAAAAATATTGAAACGTGCATGCACAAATACACTGTGTGTATGTGTGTGAGTGAGAAACTTGCATAAAATTAAATAACAGCCACCTCCGGTCGAAACAGTGTTTTGCCATTTTTAACTAGAAAGAACTATATTAGTGGGGCGAAAAAATACCTAGCAAAGCAAAGTTCAATGTTTACCGTAACTGCCTAATATTTTTCTTACTGTTGTCATTATTTTAAAAAGTTATCAATATTATTATATAAATATTTCAAAGGGTAAAACTAATATACAGTTTTCAACTTCCACCTGCAATATTTCAAGGTGCATGTAAACTAAGTGCTAGATTCGATTCTCCCTACATGGGAATTTCAATTATCAACATCATGCAGCCAATCGTCAGCTAATCGAGTTCAGAACACACTCTGAATACACTGGATAATATTTACTCTCGAATAGTTTGTTTAAGCTGGTCCACTGGCGTTCATTGATTTTACCTAAATATTCTATGTTCTGTACTCCAATTTGAATTGTATGCAATTTGTTTAACTTGTAGTATTTGTTTTTAAAATTGTATATAAACATACAGCGCTAGACCTAATTTCAATATTAAAGTATTATATTTCATTCTACTTCGACTACACGTATACTCTACTATAATTTGTATTATAACAAGAAGTTTATTGATATCGATGAATTTTATTATGCGCGTGACGCAACGCTGGAAGCTTCTTTTAAGATACGACCCGGCGACCGTTTGTGTGATTATAATGAGACACTTGTCCCTGGCTATCGAAGTATTTATACAGGGCGCGAATCAGTTGAGTCCAATGTCAGTCTATCTTTGTTTAGTACGTAACGAACCATACATTACTTTATTTATATTGTTCACCAGGTATTGATGTTAATAATTTTCTAATATTGCTACGGATAGACTGAATTACTAATGAGATTACTGCGAACTATTTATTTGTGTCATTATTATTTGTATTAAGCTAAATAAGTACGTGGAACATTAAGTTGGGACAATTGTCGTTTGATAATCTAAATAACGTCTAGAATATAAAATGTTATAAATTATTTACAGTTTCTTCTTGTTTATTTAATATTTAATAATTTGAAGAACAGCTTTTCGTATTGGTAAATAGTACGTAATATGTAGCTATAGATGGTAAGCTATTGCGATTGCTAATATCACGAACCTATGATACCATTGAAACACGCAGTTCGTAATGTAACGCGTGATCGTAGTACGTATGAGTGACGCAGGAGCAAAACATCTAGAATACGTAGCTCGAGCAGACAACACTTAATGTAAATATTATGTAACGTTCCATTGCCGTTCCGTCGTTTTCATCCAATTTAGGATATATGTACTTTATTGTTATTTAACTAGCAGCAGTAATTTGTGTTACATAAGTAATTTATTTGTTTAAATTTTGAACAATGACCAATTTTAATAATCTATCTGGTGCTACTGGTTAAACTATTAGTTAATATGTCTATACCAGCGTATTTTACATTACAGTGTTATTAACTGCATAATTGTAGCCTGAATAGAAAATATAACTTTGTATAACTAATAATATAATATAATAATATAACTTAATTAACTTTATATTGTAATATAACTTTTTTTACTAAGAGAACTCTCTAACGAGCTCATGCAGTTCGCTAATGCAGATACCTATATTTTGGACAGGCAAATAGAGCTACAAAACCGATTAATAAATCATTTAGATGAAGCGTATTCTAACGACACAAAAAATCTGATTTTAATAATATTTCAGTAAGCATGTCTAATTAAAACCACTAACACAGTTACAGAATAAAATGTGTGTAGCTATTAAAGGTACATAAATGTTTAACTGGATTTTTATCCCAGTAGAAGTGATTTCATGCATTGCGACCGCAAATATTTACTGGTGTGTAAGGAACCTTCCAGTAGAATCGTACAAATCTCTACATCCAACAAAACTTGTTTTATACCAAAATCACATAGTTAAATACACGAGTTATTTATTTAGTCTTCACCGTTTAGTTACAGAAACTCTGCAATGGAGTTCAACGACACAATATATTATGTGTTCGACACATATAATAATTATAGTAGTTTATTATACTCGTAATAAGATAATTTAACTTAAATGTCTTAAAAGTTGAGTTCCAATAGCAGTCACGGATTGAAAGATAAATTCAATTTAATATTTAAAGTAACCAAATTCTGCAATGTATAGGTTTTCTTGTCAACTTCAATAAAAAACATGTTCTGAATGAGTACTATAATCTATAATTGGAAATACTTTAAAGCTATAAAAGAGTTAATTATCTATTTAAACAACAATTTATCGTAACAGTTGGCTGAGCTGTCGCGCGTCTTAAGTATTGACAATAGTTGGTTTGGGTCGATACGGGTGTAATATTTCCTTGCAGTATGACTATTTATGCACATTCACTGTTTTATATCAGTATAAGTAACTATTATCTCACTACTTGGTCCAATTATGAGAGAATTACTCTCTATGCCGACTGTCTGGTGTTACGTATTGATGTTAATAAATAACAATTTGCTTTATAAGTCGTATGATGTGTTGGTTTAAATACCATCCGTACACTATAATTTTACATAAAAATAAGATTTTATTTAAATTATTATAATGTCATATGATATGAAATAATTAATCATTATATCATTTAATTGACAATTGAGGTATTTCATGAAATAATCCATCTTTTTAAGAATTGATCTCGATATATAATACACAAGTTCTCCTATTCGCCATTACGTATTCATAATCTGATTCTGCACGATGTAAAGACAACGCAAAAGTTAATACTGGTAGACGTGTGTTTTTCCTATGTGGGATAATGAGACCAATGCAGCATTGCTTTGCTTGCGAATTGTTGCGGGTTATGTATACAATATTTTAACACGTTTCATAAATTTTTATATTTAAAAAAATCATGTTATAATATATGATATATACCTATATCAATTAGTGCTAGCGAGCTATATTTTAATAAAGTAAAATTGGTCTCGCTTGAGCATCATTACTTAATTTATCTGCGCAATGCCTTATTAAATTTAAATTAAGTTAAATTAATTAAATTAAATTAAATTAAAGAATATTCTAAACCGTAAATTTCTGTATGTATTATACTATTGTAAAAATATTAGCATACATCAATGGGCTTGCGCATTCTTATTTCTAAGGCAGTGCGATTTTAATCACTATTACGCTTGTATAGAATAACTACCGATCTGCATTATTGAGCTTAGATGTCATAGCGAATGTTCTACGTGTCCTATATCCATGGATAACATACCTCGAACTGAAACTAAGAGTTAAAAAAGTGAGAATACCACACATATCAAAATAAGTTTCCTTGCGAGATTTTTCGTAAATAAATGTAAGTTATATATAAAACTATGCCAGTTAATTCAACGTCATTAAACAATACAGAAATGGTTTAAAAATCAACAACAAAACAAACAACAACCGTGAAAAGGATGTAAGGAATTAAAATAATAATGTTAATTTTATTTCCAAATTATCGTTCGGGTTGTTTCGCAATCGACCCCGAAAGTCTTCGTTTACCGACCAAGCTAACAGGGCCGGAGACTGCATTGTTGATAAATTACTATTATAATGTATTCGTGACAACTGAATAGATTCCTCAAATACCGCTTTTTAACTTCCACCAGCCAATGGTGCAACAGCCTTAGTGACTCAAACGCCACTGCTTGGTTACAACGGTACGGGACAACGGCATCTCAACACAGCCGACAGTGTGCCCAAAGTCAGCGACCCTATACTACCAGATTCCGATAGTAAGTATAAATTATATAAATATATCTAAATACTCAAAAGGTATATTCAAAAGGTTGATGGACATCAACCATTTGTTTAACCTTATGAAGTGCACTGCTGGACAAGTTCTTCCTTGATTTGGTAAATAAAACATTTAAGAGGCTGATAGATATATACAAAGCTATATATTATGACATTGTTTTTTAATTTAACTATAATTATTAAATTGCGAGTGCCCATTCACTTGTATTAATAATCGAGTGGTTAATTTTTCTCGCGCACGAAGGGTTTGGGTTCGAATCAAGCACGTGCCTCTTTCTCTTATGTGCGAATGTGTTAATGAAGGAAAACATGGACATTAAATCTGCATACGAATGGAATGCATTCTTCAATGTTGTTAAAACATGTGTGGAGTCTTAACATTCAGCACTTCACAGTGTGGTACTCTATAACCTTGTAACTTCTTAATATCAAAGGAGAACTCAACCTAGTACTTATAGTTGTGATAACTTCGACTCAATTACATTGATCATGAAAATTATTCGTTGCAGTTAAAATGTTTAATAACCTTGATTATATCATTTCATTTTATATGACTTAAAACATGCTTAAGTTTTTTATTACGATGTTTTAGACATGAAACGTTTTCAATAAAAACTTCAAAAATATTAAGACGTCGTATAGACAAGTAGCAGTTTTATGTAAAGTTCATGTTTCTTACTCAAACGGTAGGTACTGCACAACACTTCATACAGTAAGAGAGTTGATCTTAAGCGAATAAGTTAAAGAGATATAACTGCTCCTATGTTTCTTGACACGTTCTTATAGATCGTAATGTGAATACAAGCTCGGGACACATAAATTGAACTGATCTGCGAACTGATTGATTGATCTGACTCACACACATTACCCGTGAGTGAGACGCAGCTATGTCTAGTTGCCACGGTCAGTGCAAAAGTTGAGAGATTATTTGAACCCATAATACCCAATAAACAAAACCGAGACAGCCTGTTTATTAGTGTTAAAAGATCATAGTAGGTTATCGGATTATTACAAATATTACATTACAATATTATTACCAAGTCTATACCATGGTTTCAAGTCTATTAGGAATTCATCGTGTACGTGATAACGATCAAGGACATTAAATATTACAGTTAATCAATGTAATCGTCGTTCATTGTTTCAGATATAAGCGACGTATTTAGAGAAACGCTCGAGACAATCAAGGCGGAACATAATCTAGCCAATGTGACTGAAGTAAGTTTTATTGGGCCTCAGGCCTTGGGATTCCCTTAGAGATCTCTTTAAAGAAATTAATATATTAACTGTAGCATCACAATATATTTTTGATAATATTATATACGTTAAAAATACTCTGATAATTTTCTTAGAAAGAGTAATGTTCACAATATTAATACTAGGAATAAGGCTAAACTGATTGTTCCAAATTTCAGACTAAGTAAAACTCGTGGCTCTTTCATGATTAGATGTGTAAATATTTATAATAAACTTCCATTACAATTGACGGAAATGCCATAGTGTAAATTTAAAACTCACGTCAAAGGCATTCTTATGCGGAGGGGTATTACAAACTTGATGATTACTTTCAGGATAGACGGCTTGGACATGAATTTAATATTAAGCCAGTTTATAGCCATAAGTGCGTTCTGTAACTGTGAGTAAAAAAAAACACTCGGTATTTTCTTGCCGCTTCTTCTTCCGGGGCCACTCACGGTAGGGATTTGTTGAAGCGATGGCGTAGTTTGACGTTCGAAAAGTGTTTGTAAAAACCAACTTCGAATAAAAAATAAAATATCAAATAACCTTCAAAACAAGACAGTGGAAATGAAAGTTGTAGCGCGATTTACGCGATGCTCTATTCCTACGTCCGATTTTAAGAATCTTTCAACCATATTGTTTATAATATTTATAATAAATATGCGTAATAAAAGTATAAAATAGGCAAACTTCCTATTATTTACTTATATTTATTAAAATGTGAAAAGTCTCCTAAATCGGATGAAGGACGTCCGATAAAAATTGAAGATTGAGGTCGGGTCTAAAACTTTTTGATAGTGATGTTAAACATAAATGAATCCTAACCAATGTATTTTATTTACAGGACAACCATAACTTCTACACCAGTACATTCATCGGTAACATTACTTATTTCAATGACTACTGGTCCAACATTACTAAACAGAAGGCCATCGTTCACGAAATTCTCAGCAATTCTCATCGTCGTGCCACCGTAAGTAGCGTCTCTTTCTCTGAAATATTTTTTTTATGTTAATAGCCGACAAACGAGCAGACGAGCCACCTGATGGTAAGTGGTCACCGTCGCTGATGGACATCAACAAAACCAAAAAAGCAAAAAAAGAAGGTAAGAAATAAAGAACTGGCTATCAAGCCCCCAGCTGGAAAACGACGAGTCGTTTGGCGACTGACTCAAGCAGGAGGGTGGTAGCTAGCCCGGCAGGCTTCACGAGAAGATATCAGTAATAATATTAATGACTTAATAATAATATTGATAATATAATCCTTACGCGAAGACCTACCACCAAGCAGGCTGACTTCTGTCGCCTCTTACGCCACCATGTTTAGCCAGCAAGGGGTTGGGGGAGTATTCTAGGCCGCCTCAATACAGCCAAAGACGTATCAAAAAAATTATGATCATATTTACAAATAACTGCTCGTGTAACGAAAGATACTATATATTGCTGATTATAATCGAAGTGTATTCCTTTAATAACATAAAATATTATCTTACTAAATACTATTCAATGAAAATTAAGTAAATATCCAAATATAAAAAAGTTATGGCCGTATGATTATTTATTTATTTTGATTTAAGAGATAAATTTGCTCAAAAGTATAGTTTTTCTTGTTTTATATTTTTCTTTTATAAATCATTATCACGTATCTCAAAAGTAAAACAACAGTATAATAATAAGTTTACACGAACAATAATAAGATCATGCTTAAATTTAAATAATTAAATTAAATTAAATTTAAATATAGGATGCTTTAATATGCACGTCCATGCATATTCATCTTATTTTTACTCTTAAAAGAAAAACTGATTAGTCTAATTGTATTGAACTCATTTTCTTAATATTTACAACTGGCTTGAAGTTTAATAAAGATATTAATTATTAAAAAATAGAATTGTCATTGGGTGATCTTTTGATACAAATTATTATTAAATTAAATTATTATTCGTATTAAATTATTTTAACAGACAATCGAGTTGAAATTCGACTTCCCCTTCTACGGACACTATGTACGTAACATAACTGTCGCAACTGGTGGATTCATATACACCGGCGACCACGTACACAACTGGCTGGCTGCAACTCAATACATTGCGCCGCTCATGGGGAATTTTGACACGACACTCACCAACGACAGTGTTGTCAAGATGTACGATGACGGTATGAAACATTTACTAATACTTCACTTGACTTCAACCTATGAACGATCCACTAGAGGATTCTTCGAGCATCCACCACGCTGTACAGTGTATATAAATAAGAAACGTTCGCACACTCACACCCCGCGCACTAGGATTCTGTGTTGCAGGTGGCGTGGACGTACACAAATATGTCATTACAAACACCCAACACTCGAGGAAAAACATTTATCTATCAACTATCGCATAAATGTCTGTAGGGTCACTACCAATCGTTCTATGGAAGCGTCGTATTATATGTAGTGCGGAATAGTAGAGAGTCGATAGGCCAAGGTCGAAAGATCTGTTGCCGCACCAAGCGCTCCGAGACATTGCTTAACTGTGTTTAGTGATTACAGAACGGCATAAACAACACAAAAGCAAGAACAACAAAAATAAACATAACTTTTTTGCCATAAGTTTTAAAAATTGCTTAAACACGATTAACTTACAGTGACAGATCATTGATGGACGATCAATCGACATGAATCTAAAAGTGTAACGTACTTTAAAAACTTTACAATCTTCTTGTTGTTATAAAAAGTGTATACATTCGTAATGAACCCGCTTCATCACTATTTATTAGGACGTAGACAAGATGAGCAATGTAAGTGATTGAATCGAGGAGTATTGTAACAATTGAGGCGTGCGGTCAAGGCGACAACAGATCACAAAGGATATGCTTCCAACGCAAGTTATTTGATTTGATTGTGGATTCGTAACATACTGAATTGTAGTTGATTCACAATGATTCATTTTGAATACTCCAAAGCCTATTGTGGTTTATGAGTACAATCATCGCACACTCGTGACAAAGTTCAGGATCAATGAATGTCAGGCAGCATTGAGTGACGAACGGAGTGGCATTATTTAGCAATTGAGATGCAAAGCTGCGTAGGTCACTCAATAAGTTTTGAGATGATCGCTATTTTTTAAAAATCCATACGTGTAAATTAGTGCCGTGAAATACGTTTACATTTTGAGAACGGGGCATCAAGACGTGTTTCAGAAATCGTTACTGGTGACGAATCGTGGCTGTATCGATATGATCTGGAAAACAAAACACAATCAATATTTGTGTTAGAAGAACAGTTACTGACAAAGTTACATAGACGTCGCAATGTTGGAAAAAAAATGGTGGAAATTTATAAATATATATATATATATATATATATATATATATATATATATATATTATTTTATTTATACATTATTATTAGAATTTACGGACACTGCTATGTATTTTGATTCAATGATTAAATAATACATTTCCTGATTTTACAAATAAGCCAACAGTCAAAATTATCACGGTTTACGTAACTTATTATACGAATACATAGTATTTAATTAAAAATTCAGTATAAAAAATACGGTAGAATTATAAATTATTGTTGCTGTAATATAACAAATGCGTTACCACTTGCTTATCAACTTCTGCTTAAATTGTTTTTTAAAATTAAAGTATGAGATTATCCTGATTATATAGACAAAATTCCGGTTTATGAATGAACATACAGGCCTTAATGATATACCTCTTTACATAATGTTTTGATGTGACAAGAAATGATTATGAATAAATACCAGGGATGTTATGGAGCTCCGTTAACGAAACAAAAATATATCCGTAACCGTATATATATATATAATCAAATTCACGTCCACGCCATCGTTGTCCTAAACGTCCCTGACATTGAAGCACAGCACGTAGAGATAGAGACCTACACACATACGGTCATTTAGCACAATGTCAATTAGTTGATGATGGCTTTTATGATGCGTCATGGTAATGCATTCTATTTCGGATTCACCGTGTCTATTAGATGTTTCGTCCGTTGGATACGTCGAATTAATTGGATTAACTAAAGGCAAATAACATGATCATGACTAATGTTTATTCTCTTGATATAATAAAAATCTTAATATAATAATGTAATTTAAGTTACGTCTGAGATTATATCTTTTTTATATAACACTAATTATATACTTTATTGGTAACATTATAAGCGTGTTTCAGGCGAGAAGTTTACTGTGTTCTGGGAGAATGTGACCCTACAAGAGGACCTCAACAAGACTTTCACTTTTGCGACAACGCTGTACAAAAATGGCAATATTGTTTTCGCTTATAAGAACATCCCTATTCCGGTGCAGTCTATTAACGACAACGAACATCCCGTGAAAGTTGGGATCAGCGACGCCTACCTCAACGACAAGATACTCTTTTGTAAGTTATTTTTCCACGGTTTATATTAGTTTTATATTCAATTGTATTATTTGTGAATATAAGCGTTTGTTGTAATGTTTTAATAAAATTTTCACCTACATCATTTTGGACATCTCCTAATTGTTTAAAATTTTGAGTATATTTATTAAAAACAAATGGAAATACAATAATTTCACACATATGATATGCTATTCTCAATAAAATGCGATCTCCACATACATATCCTAGGTCCGATTTAGGGGATGTTTTTTTTTGTAGTATTTACAATACTTACGCGTAGTAAAACCTCCTTAAAATTTCAAATGCTATACTGGCCTTGCTTCCAAAAAATAGGCTAAGGAAAAATAGGAATGATCTGACAAGCAGAATTTGCTCTCAGATTTTTTAAACAGCTGTAAATTGGAAACTATCATACAATCACTTTTGTTCATACAACTATTAAACGTTATTTAGTTTTAGCTCTTTAAACTATTATTTTTTATAATTAATGCATTGTACTTTTTTTTCAAAGCGACGTGGTAATCACTTGATACACTAAACCTAACCGCCATTTCAATATGATATCATACATATCAAGAAATAACATAGTTAAATTGATAATTCTAATTTTTCCTTGTTATACAGATGTACGACGCAAAACTATTTATGAGTATCACCGGGTGTCCTTCAGGAATTATGAAATAACCAACAACACGATACTGAAGCTGACTGCACAGCCCACCTGCCTGCAGTATAACACCTGCGAATCTTGCGTCAACCACGACACAGCATTTAATGTAATTATTACCTTATCGTGTACAGCTCAATTGACACTGGGTAGGCTGCACTCTAGATATTTATAAAATCGAATCTCGACACACCATCAGCGCCACGTAGCGGGCTCGAAAAGAAACTCAACTGTTGTATGTTGAATAGATTATTATTGATATTGAATTCCGCTAATGCAAATGAAGAGGATCAGCGCCAAAGTGGTGTTAATTCACTAGAGACAGAAAATAATTACCGTGATATCTTACATATATACTGTATAGTACATACACTGTTACCTGTTAACTGTAAATATCTAATAGTTTTATAAATATCTAATGTTTAATTACACACACACACACACACATATATATACATTTATGTTTCTACAAACTTAGTGGCAGAACGTTACCAAATCCACTCAACTGGATTGTATCAATAATATATGAGGAAAGGTCCAATATCTCGAAAACGGGTCTTAATGATTTTATTCAAATTTTGTATTTCAATTAAGTTTTGCTTCTTAAGTTCACCTTTATCATTGTGTTTCGTGAAAAAGCCGGTATTACATAGCAAATTACTTTTCTTATAACTATTTATTACCTTTTAGGGTCCCAGCCTAAAAATTTTGTGAAATGGAACTATATGACATTATCCGAATACTTCCCCTTAAATTGATTCAGTGCTTTCTATCTAAATATGGTCTCCGGAAACACTAGGTTTTATATAAAAAAATACCGCCAAGCAGAGCTCCGTCACGCATCTAGTATCTTTTTTTTTGCACATACATATAAACTAATACAGGCAACGAAATTTGGTTACGGTCTCGGTGATTTATTACGGTTATAATAATCTTATTACAATTTTTAGTTTTCTTCACTAACACCACTAAAAGAATACCATTACATACAAATTATTTATATAATGAGCTCACTCTAGACCAACATATTCTGTCATGTGGATAGTGTGCTTTAGCCTTTTGAAGTAGTAATTCATATACCTGTTACTAACTTTTACTTGATAAATGAATAATTTTATGTGATTTCAGTGTATGTGGTGTGCGCATATTGGCAAATGTTCAAGCGGAACAGATAGGAATAAGCAAGACTGGGTCCTTAGATGTAAGTAAATTTATTGTTTTTTAACTAGGTACGAGGGGGCGTTTTTAAGTTCGCGGAATGGCGGGATTGGAGGGGGGATAGCAGGCTCGTTAAGGGCGGTACGTGTTTAGTGACTCATAATTAGTATAAATATAAAAATTTTCACAATTACATCATTAGTTTTAAATCTATCGACGATTAAACAACTCAACCCGGAAAAAAATTTGAAGTATGGAGAAAATAGAGTATCGCGCCGTTATAAAGTTTCTTACCAAGCAAGGAAAGTCTGTGCAAATCATAATGGAAGAGATGTCATCGGTTTACGGGGACTCTTGCCCTGGAAAACGATGGTTTACAAGTGGCACAACCTTTTTAAGCAAGGTAGGGATTCACTTGAAGACGACCCACGACCACGACGGTCTGTTGAGGTGACCACTCCGGAAATTGTAGCGAAAGTCGAAAAATTAGTATTGGAAGATGCTCGGCTAAAGAAGAAACAGCTTGCAGAAATGGTTGGAGTATCGGGTACAACTATTTTTAAAATTCTGCATGCCCATCTTGGCATGACTAAGGTCAGCGCGCGGTAGGTGTCGAGAATGCTCACGCCGCCGCAAAAACAACAGCGCGTTGAATGTTCCCGAGCGTTTTTGGACGTCTGTGGAGAAGACAAGGATATTGTATTGAATCGAATTGTTACTGGAGATGAAACTTGAGTTCACTATTATGAACCTGTGTCGAAACAAGACTCCATGCAGTGACATAAAAAGGGTGCACCACCTCCTAAGAAGTTTAAGGTGCCACAATCGGCCGGAAAACTCATGGCGACAGTCTTTTGGGATTCAGAAGGAATTTGTTAATAGATTATAAAGATAAAAGTGTCTCTATAACCGGAGAATATTATGCAACAATCTTGCAGCGGTTAAAAGAAGCCATCAAAGAAAAAAGAAGAGGAAAATTAAGCAGAAGTGTCCTGCTATTGCACGACAATGCGGCCGTACACAAGAGCCGTATTGCACTGTCTGCCCTGCATACACTTTATGCACTTTATGCTTTGATATTTTAAATCATCCACCCTATAGTACAGACCTGGCTCCGAGTGATTATTATCTCTTTCCAAAAATGAACAAAGAGCTTAGCTTAAAAAGGTTTTCCACAGACGAAGAAGTTAAGGACGCAATTTCTTCGTATTTTTCCGACAAGGACAAAACATTTTTTATGAGGGTTTAAATAAGTTAATAGAAAGATCTGAAAAATGTATTCGTCTTGCAGGAGAATATATAGAAAAAGAAAAAAAAATTTGACATTTTATTTTCCCTCCTTGTCCCTCATTCCGCGAACTTAAAAACGCCCCCTCGTATATTATTAAATGAATTGGACTAGCACAAGTTGTTTTAGAATTTTTTGGTATCTTTCATGACCAGAATCTGTCGTAGAGAAACAAGTAGACTCATAACCTTATAATGTTCAATACACACACACGCATATTTATGTATACATTAAAATTTCCAAAAAATATATGTACAGATTCAATTTTACCCCCATTAATTGTAATCCCGTTACAATTTTATTATTATTATAGATGTCAACAACCCTTTGGTTATATGTTTTATGTTGCAGACTGCGACAAAGCACACATATCGAACGCATCATCGTGCCCGGCGCCTACCAACGTGGACGTTCATCAAACTGACACGAACAACACCGCGTACGTAACAGACACGCAGACCAACACCTACCACGACGCGGTTGTTAAGACTGGTACGTTAATATTTTAATCTAAGGAGCTCACTTTTGATAAAATAGATTTGATTCGTTTCGAATCTGACAAAAAAAATCCTATTGAAATCGCGGTAAGTTCACAAACGATTTATATCGCAAACAGGGCCTTACTTCAAATTTACTTCAAATACTTATTCCTGGGCGGGGCAGTTGCTTATGTGACACAAAAGTATTTCTTCTCGGCTCTGGGGTATTTGTGTTGCCTAATTTAAGTATGTCCATGCCACCCAAGGTACCTTAGGGATAGGGATGTGAGTGTGTGTACATTTATTTATTACCGCGTTCGGTAAACCCAAATGTTTCTGCATTTAAAGTACGATGCACTGAACTCCTTACATCATAGATTAACTTTCATAGGCTTTCAACATTATTATAGTAATAAATTACTACAGTAATCTCATTACAATTAAAATTACTGAAGTAATTGTAATTTGTGGACAGCAACGCCATCTGTTAGTAAATCTATTTATAGACTAACGATAAAGTACATGCGTCACTAACATTACCACATACTTCCGACGACAACAACGAACTACGATTTACTCAATATATAATTTATTTTATTACAATTACGAGTGTACTTACATAGTTACAACGAATGTACAAACAAGAAGACAAGAGTTGTTTTATTACGGAAACTAAGAGGGAACTGCAAGGAAGGTGCTCCGATCATGCCTCGATAATTTGTTATTAATTAATTTGTCGTTAATTTATTATTTTATATTGTTTTCTTAATCAATTCTTACTTTAATCATCTCGTAATTACACTAGCTAGCGTCAAAGTCAAATAACTACATATATGTATTTTACATAATTGTACACCCCTACCCTGTTTCATTAATTAATATACTGTACTTGCTTAATAGGTCGGCTGGAAGAGATTTCTAATTGAGTGATATGACCGCCTGTTGGATTTAAAATATTGTATCTCAATGTTTCCATATATTGTTACATGGTACAGCAAAGAGGATCTTGTTGTTATTATTGTCTACTGACCTTTTCTCTTCCACAAGTGGATACGAACGAGGTACGAATGAAGAAAGTGATTCCCGATACGGTCGGTACGGCCGAGGCTCGTATCAGTGATTCCCCGGTCGGTGGAGTGGTGGCAGCTCTGTTCACGGTCACGCTGGTCTGCTGTCTCGCCGGCTGGTTACTCTACGCGTTTAAGAACCCACATACGCGCTCCGGACAATTTCTCATCAAGGTACGACTGTTGGTTCCAACCATATTTTTTTTGCTACTTCTGAATAGGGGTTCGAATTTAAAACGTGCATTATAAACTCAATATCAAACCTTAGGAATTTAAGTTTGAATCTAAGCTAAGTTTTCAAAGCAAATAAAAGGGGCTCAGCGTAAATAATACAAAGACACTTTTTATTTTTTCAAGGTGTAGTTTAAAACATATGAAAAAATATGTATAGAAATTTTTTTTCCTTCTCCCATACCATACCATATCCGAATTAAAGAGTCAAATTTTTTTAATAATATAAGAAGGAAATATAACAAAACAATTCTCGTTTGTCTATATATATTAATATACTAACAGATACTTGTTTGTCCAATAGTACCGGCCGTCACAATGGAGTTGGCGGCGAGGCGAGGCGCGCTACACCGCTGCAACCATTCATATGTAAAGCTTGCTTGTAATTCCCGCCGTTACGTGCTCACAATGAGCGTTCATCGATTTCCACTCACCAGATATCGTTAGTTGGTACTGAAGTTAATGCTAATTTACACATTGTGAAGTAGAATCTACAGTCATTAGTACTAAGTTAACTAATTGTTATGCTGTTAATTGGTAACATAGCGTTCACAGATATGGAGCAAAATACGTTCGTTCATGAAATAGAATGAAAAAACTAAAATCGAACGTGACATTTCTTTTCATCCTGCGTTGAAGTCACGCTAGATTTTTAGTTATGTGTATAACGTAAACAGGAACTATTTAGTTTGTTTTTAATGTCACATATCACCTGTGCGGATAAAATAAAGCTAGAGTGTGGCAAGTTATATTAGATATTGGGACAGACGGTTTATAGTATCTATTTTCCGACCTTATGGTCAATATCATACCTAATATTTGTTATTCATATTGTTTTAGTCCATTTTGAAGGCCCCCAAAAATGATTACTTTTGCTTAACCACCTCCAACTTTTTCTTCGCTTACCATTGGATGGAACCATAGCTAAGCACACACTTATACACAGTAAAAAAATACATAAAACAGGAGAATTCTTTCACAATGTTTTATAAAGCTGCGAATACTGTAAGTGTACGGACTTATGAAATGGTTATTTAAAAGTAAATATAAACTAGCGGTGTTATGGATATGAAATTTCAGATGTGGATATATGAATAATATATTGCCGGTTTCGGTTACGTATATGAAATTATGTCGTATTATCCGATTGTTTTGGATATAAGAATCGGTTACGGATATAAGATGATTTACGACTTGGGAATAAGAAATAATGTATTTACAATCTTTGAATTTGTTTCTAGGTATTTTGTGGTATTATAATCACAGAAAAACAAATCAAACAATAAAAACTGTCTAAAATGAGAACGACGCGGCTACACTGTATCGGCTCGGCGAGCCTAAACCTCTCATAACGTGCTTTATTTACTCTGCTTCTATCCGAAATTATCGGAAACCTTTTTATCGGATTCGGTTACGGTTTCAGATATACTTTTATTTCGGATATCCGATAGTTTCGGTTACGGTTACGAAGCTCCATAACATCCCTGATATAAACACGGTCTTCAATCACGCACGTTGTATTTTGCACTTGTATTTGCATTTATCAATTAATACTATATTTTTATACAGGAAGATTTTACTGATCACTTAATGCCACCTCTTAACACTTGCATATGCTACTTCAGAAGGTGTAAATTAACTAGTTGCAGATACAAATACTCGTCGTGACGTAAAAAATAATTTACGAACATTTGGAATCTTAATTAAATGTAATGTTTAATATTGGATGGCAATTTCCTGAATATACATATCAAAAGTGTATCAATTTGCCTACGGATGCTTTTCGCATTCAAATCTATCGTTACCACCTCGATTCGAATCGTCCTCCACCTCCTCGACTCATTACCATCTCATGAAATTGGTGAAGCTCTGGTAGCAGGAATAAGTATAGCAGCCATCATTCTTCCGGTATCAATCGGTAAACGACGCAGATTGCTAATGATCCACACCTTATAATTATCGCTGTCCTAAAAAATTCAAATGACACTATGTCAGTGCACCTAACATAAGTGGCTGTAACACATTTTACTATAATGCGTGTATTTATAGGAAAATTTAAAATTTCCAAGTTTCTATTTACATTTCAACTTTTTTTGTTCAATCAATTCATCAAAAAATTACAACCAATATAATAACTAAGAATTCTTTGTGCAATATCTCCATCTGTGAATTTTAACCCCTAAACCCTGTATCTATAAACTTGTATAAAATGCGTACTTCCATAGTGATCTTTTTAAAAGGTATTGTACATACATAAGTGTTCATATACCAACATAACACGAAATGGACTTCATGCCAATCAAATTTTCGCCCATCTGAAACTATATCCAATTCTTCCATTCCAACTGTTGGATTCATTTGTCAAATAATTTTACTCCTTATTGTTCATATAATTTTGTCAATTTCGACTTTCTCTTTTAAATCTCCCCGTCACTTATTTCATTTTATTTTTAATACTTTTCCGTAACATTCGATTCATTAGGAGGTCACTCATACTCAACAGTAGGAATTTATTATTAACGAATAAAACGAATTCAGTGCTATCTTCAAGATAATATTTAAAATATACTGCCGACGGTGATTTGTCGTGATGTGTCTGGCCCTATCCAGATACTAGACCATTTTCATCTCATGGGTGGTCATGATTAAATAATAAGTTAAATCATTCAAACATTATGAATATCCTGAATGGATCCTGGCATACCTACAGAACGTCAAACGTCGACTTATTGGAGCTACCGTACATTAGGCGACTAAACATTTATTGCTCTTTTATAACGTACATTTTGTTCTTTCTATGTATAATTTGGTGTTGTTTAATAGACATATTGTAAGGTTCGGTATAACAGGGTTGGGAAACAATACAATATCCGCTCGTTCTGTAAATTTTATATTGATAATTTCTCCTAAATTTATAGAAAAAGGTTGAAGTTATATATAATTAAACATTAAAAACTTTTAATGTATACATTAAAGTATTGTAGGAAATAAAAAAAATTATGTAGTTTTTCTTTTTTCTTAGTTTTAATAAAGTTTAAATACATTTCGAATAATTAGTTACGATTTTGGTGTTATGTTTTGTAATTTTAATTGGATGCTGACGTTCTAACATAGACGATGATTTACACCTCACGGTGTTGTTATAATACAAATGAAATGCTTCGTATGTACATAAAAATTAATTAAAATCGTTAATAAAACAAAACCCTAAAAATTACTACCAATTGACTTGAACTTTTCAATGTACTTTGACGTAAATTAATAATACTGATCTCGGCTTTTGAAAATTTGACCTGAATTAATAATACTAACCTAGTGTATTAAAGTTTATTAATTGATATCTGTAGAACGAATCTCCTATGACTCTTTTGATTGTATCAATAAATTTTAATATATAAATGATAACTACGAAACAAAAATAATATCATCTAATAATCAATTATTATAAAAGATAACTTATTTCCGACACTTAAAAAAGTATACATATAAACTGTTCTTGTTCTGGAAACGCTAATTAATTATTTAATAACGGCAAAATTATATCGATTATTTTCAGAGGAATTTGGCGATTTTGCCGGATATAGTGAAATAATTTTTATCAATTTCTTTCGGTAGTTAATTTTGGAATTGTTGCTCTCGAATATAACTTCGATGTTATATTCCTCCTTTTAATGCGAATGATATAATCATTTTTTCACAAAATCCGACATATATATTGCCTGTTTATGAAGTTGCTTAAGTATTTTGAATATTTGCCGTAATATTCCGGATCACAAGGACCAATTTTCATACACTTTTAAATGTCACGAGGACCAATTAATATATTATATAAAGCTTATTATCACACTGTCCATTTTTGAATTAGGTATATATAGAATTGATCATTTTAAGAATCAAATATTTTTGGAATATTCCATTTGAGACTTATTTTATAATTATATCAGTTGAAGAATTAGGTATTTTGCACTCAACTCATTCATATACTTAATTTGGTGGTAATGTCAAAATTTTATAATATTCGACAATGTTACCTACTGGCGTTTTGTCAATTAAAACCATTTATCAGTTTGGAGAAACCGAAAATTATGTACTAAAACATAGATAAATATTCTTATTCTCATTCTACTGTTTATATATAAAAAAATAATTCATGAATTATTATGCAGAAATTTGTATTATTGTAATTTATAAAATATATGTACATGCATTAACTGAAACTCCTGTAACGGACGTGTATCGGAACGGTGACCACTGATTGGAATATACTTAAAAATTTGCAATATTTGTGTATTGAGCATTATTATATAAAATATTTTATTCAACTCTATATGAAGTAACTTACTACTGTCTTACTTTTACAGTCATAAAAAAAAAATTAAAAATTTTGTAATATTTTTTCCTAGACACTATTATCAATGTCATACAGATTTTAATAATATATTAGAGCCGTGTATTTCGAATGATATTACATGTATTACTCACATTTTGTCTGTGTGATGTATATTATGAAACTATCTTTCAATGTTGTTGGTGCTTGCTTACTACTAAAAACGGATCCGTCTTATACGTCCGAATTAATAATAAAAACGAGTTTGAAATGTTATGAAACCTTATTTGAATATATTTATAATTTTTTATACGTACATGGAAAACAAAAATAAGTTGAAAAACCAAAATGTTTTGAACCTTTACTTCTAGCTTTCTATAATAAACTTTACTATGTACCATCACCAGATATATGATGCGACATATCAATACATAAGTTCGCAAACATTTTATTTCATTGCAATCTGCGGTCAGTTTTGCATTTTACATTAAGCATTTTGCTCAGATACCGCGTATGTATGTGCCTTTGAGTTCCGTAAGACAAGTCTGAAATTCCGTCCTCGTGTTTTTATATTATATGTATAGATTTAAACTTGGTATTAAGGAATGTTATTAAGATATATGTTGTCAGGGATTAATGGTGATTGGGTTTTAATATTACATAATTGTTATTACAGAAAAAAAAAATCGATTATTTTATTTTATAATATTACAAATTGCAGTCTACAAATTGAACCATCGAGTGTATTTAAAAAAAAATATTCTGTATTATAGCGAAGTTCGAATTTAAGATGATTTAAAGTAATCTTCTACATTCAATTTCATTGATTCAAATTCATTTCAAAAGACTTAGTATTTTGAATCATAATCATCATAACCAATGTTCGAAGTAAGACCGTGTGTAGGAATGAAGATAATGAATAAGATTCTATGGGATATTCGTTTTTGAGGCAAACATTTCTAAATTATATTCTTAAATACTTTGATGTTCCCATCGCCATTTTGAAGACAGTAAATATCAAACAAGGTTTTACCTATTAACGTATGCCTTTATCCTATGTTATATGGCAAGACAATTTAATAATATTCGTCATGTCTAGGTCTACTTGTAACGTATCCACAGAAAAATTACTTACTTTTATTATATTTTTCTGTAGTGTCATTAAGAATAAAATACATTATCTTATCGTTAAATGACTACACACTACAAATGCTCGAGTATTGTTATACAAAATCCTAGTATATATTTTTTATCAATGAAATATAATGTAGAATAAAAGCTCAAAATATAGCTACTTCGTGTATAATTAGACTGTAGTCACTACTACAGTGTAATTTTCTACAAGTGACACAGTAAAAATAAATAATGCAGAGTCAGGTATATTATAAATGTAGGTTTTAATTATAAACGGTACAGATATTAAACCTTAAGAATTTTTGTACATTGATTTTTACTTCTATTTCTATAAAAATATATTAAAAACGGCCATATGATGGTTAACAATTCCATGTATTAAAACTGGTAGCTTCCAAATTATCTTTAACTGTTTTCTCAAGTTATTTGTCTTACGGAACTTGTAATAATATGTTTTTGATTTTGAGTGTACGAAGTGCACGTTTTACCAAATTTTACTAATTTGTATTGGAAGATGTTGGTCGAAGTAGCATAATTATTATTAAGGACGGATACTTTAGTTATATTACGTAAAAATATATTTTGTTTCGATACCTTTCGATCCGCTTTAGCTGCCCATTTACTGGTGATTAAAATAAATAGATTTAGTACACCAAAGATACTAAAAATCATAAATATGTGTTTTTTTAATCTGAGCTCTTTAACTTTCGAATATTTTTTGTGTTTCATTAATGTTTAATTACGCCACTATAGCCTTATTATATTTTTTTATTATCCATAAAATTATGTATATTTACGTGTAGACCATTCATTATTTTAAAATAAATATGCCGGTAAAATATTGTATGTGTTTTATTTTACTTCATGCTGCCAAATTAGTTATTAAAGTACATTGGCACTAATTGCGTGTCTCTATTAAAAATAGTTTTTTTTTTTCTTCACAAAAATATACTCATGGACATATTTAGAGGAACAAGAAAGAGGTAAAATAATATAAAATATACTAATAATAAAATTCGAACTGATCGATTTCTGTACATGAACGATACATGAAAAAAAATATTACGGGTCTTTATTAAAGCAATAGAAACCAATACAGTAGTTGTTAGAATTTTTGTCTGTTTGTTTGCGTTTATTCCCGCTAATCTCAGAAACGGCATAACCTATTTCGTCGTTTTCACTAATGTATTGCAGTAAACGTCATTTAAAATTTAAAGTTTGTTTCATTGCAATCGATCCATAAATAAAAAGTTTTGAATGAATACATGTATTTCTAATTCACAGAATGAGAAAAATTCAGATACTAACTTTAAGCGTAAGGTAGTTTTTCCGAAGCGAAGTGAGAGCATTTGCTAGTATAAAATATTATCTTATTTCTTACCAGTAGATACTAAGTAATTAAATAAAAAGATTTTGTATAGAATTTTACTGGGAGTATATTTGATTCATAGTATATGAAATTATGCAGGTTTTTGTTGTTTTTAACTAATTAAACATTTTTAATGTTTTATTTTACTTATTATTTTATTATTGGACAAACTTAAAAACGAAACAACAAAAAGAGCGATTACTATCAATTTAAATAACTGTATTAATACAATTTGTGAAAATAAATATGATACTATTACAACATATATTACACTTGCGACAAAAATCAAAGATATAACATTGGAATCGCTAGGTACGATTAGCAAAAAAACGACAGGAATGAATGACTGATGAAATAATGCAATTAATGGATGTGCGTAGATAGTGCAAAAATAATTTAGATAAATATAATGAAATAGACAATTTTATCAATCTGAAAATAATAGCAGCTAGAGAATAGTGGTTGACTAATAAATGCATAGAAATTGAAAAATTACAACAAAAGCATGACAGTTACAATTTACATAAAAAGGTTAAAGATTTTAATAGCGTCACAAAAAGAAATTCCATTCAATTCCAAAGAAATAAAGATGGAACTATAGTAATGATGCAAAAGAAATTTGTGGGACATGGGAAAAATATGTGGAAAAATTATATAAGGATGAAATTTATCATATGAATTTTATATGGAAACCCAATGTCTTGAAATACTAAAACCTGAATTCATAGCAGCCCAACATCGGTTATAAGGCATGAAAGCAGTAGGCCCTGATGGTATAGTTGCGGAGGTATCAAAATTAAAACATGAATGTAATGTGGACAAATTGGTTTCACTATTTAACTTGTTTTATAATTCGGACGATGTGCTTCCCGACGACTGGCTTTTGTCAATATTTACACCACTACAAAAAAAGCTAATGCTAAATACTGCGAAGAACATAGAATGATCATTTTTGGAAAATATTCTTGATAATTATTCAAAACGGAATTTAGAAAATAACTGAGGAATATATAGGGAAAACACAGTTTGAATTCAGAGAGGGTTTGGGCACTAGAGATGCTCTGGTAGCAATCCAAGTATTAGTTCAGGGTTGCATAGATGTTAGAATGAGTGTTTATATGTGTTTTATCGATTTTGAGAAAGCATTTGATATTGTTAAACACGATCAATTAATAACGATTTTAAAATCAATTGGAATGGATAAAAAGAGTTTGACATTTATAAAGTTTTATATTGGAAACAAAAACCAAGGAAAAAAATTAATAATAAATTCACTAAAGAGGTTAAAATCGAAAAGGGAGTGAGACAAGGTTGTATCCTTTCCCCGTCTATTTAACGTATACTCGGAAATTATTTTCAAAAAAGCTTTCGAAGATCTGGGCATTCGGGTAAATGGTAAACTGATAAGGAACATCCGTTATGCAAATTATACCGTTCTTTTACAAACAGAAAAAATAGCTTAAAACTGCGGTGGAGACTAGTTAAATGTTATATACTTCCAATTCTTATGCATGGTTCCGAAAGAAGGACACTGAAAAAGAAGTCAATTGATAAACTAAGGGCTTTTGAAATGTGGATCTACAGAAGAATTATTAAAATTAAATGGAACAGTAGAATATCGAATGTCAAAGTTTAACGAACAATGAATTAAGATTTGGAAATTGTGAAAACCGTTAAGAAAAGAAATACAGCCTATTTTGGAAATATATACAGGAACAATAAATTTAACTTATTAAAATTAATAATTTAAGACAAAATTAAAGGAAGTAGAGATCCAGGTAAAAGAAGAATCTCATGGATTGGACATATAAGAGACTGGCTGCGGGTTACAAGCACACATAAGCTAGTTTATATGACTGCTGATAAAGAGACGTATCGACAAATGGTCGCCGACCTCCTTGATGGAGATGGCACGTGAAGAGGAAGAAAATTATTGGGTGTAGGGAATTTAATTTCATAAATTTGATTGTTATCGCCAGATCTTTGTGTTGCTCGGGTGTCTACAACTATAACTAATTGAAAATTATTATACTTTTATGAACTGGGTCAAACAATACGAGTGTCGAAGAGTGTGATTTTTCGCAATTTTAAACGATACCAGCAGACTGAAAGGATCATAAAAGTACGTAAATTTATGTAGATAAGTTAACTATATGTATGTTATATAGATAAGTCCGTTTGTCAATAAACAATAACCATAACTTTCGTTTAAAAATAATGACAAATATGCACAAATCCAAAAAACTGCCTAGATGATAGTAGAAAACCTCATCAAAATCCATTGCACAGTTCTAAATGTGCGCTGTATTGGGGCGGCCTAGAATACCAATCCCAAGCTGGCAGAACAGGGTGACGTAATAGGCAACGGAAGTCGGCTTACTTGATGGTAGGGCTTCGCGTAAAGATTATACAATATTATCAATATTATTATTATCTCATTAATAATATTACTCCAAACGGCTCATCGTGTTGCGTCTGGGGGCTTGAGAACCAGTACTTCTTTCTTTCTTCTCATTTTCTGGCCGACACATCATCAGTAATACCTTTAGTCTTAATGATGTCCATGGGCAACGGTGACTACTTACCATCAGGTGGCTCGTCTGCCCATTTGTCGGTTATTTACATAAAAAAGGAGCAGACGATCTGAGTTTTTTTATCAAATATTGAAGAGTTGAGCATTTGGCATCGTTTGTACCAAGATAAACAGACGTGCCTAATAACTTTTTACAAAATTATGTTTAATAACATTTTAAGTTACATCATAAATTTTGTCGAGACTTGCTTTTATATTACCATAAATCAGACTCAAATCTGAATGGAATGATCCACGCTATATCAATGATTCGACAGTGAACATAGCACATACATACTTAAATAGGTAAAAAAATGCATAAATACATTGTTTGCGTTAACAATGGACCTCATGCAGGTGGTGGTTGATGTTACGTTTGAATTCACATTTCACACAATATTAGTGTCCGTTGAAGTACTTACTGGTTGTAAATGGCATACTTTGTGGCGTTATTATTTGTTATAAGTGTAGTTAACTCACCAACAAAAGCAAGAATATTCTGTGGAAAAACAAAAATGCCTTTGGAAATTGGTGAATGGAAACATAACTTAAAACATATGGATTCTGCAGTCGTCGAGAATCGCCCGGTCTCCATAAACGAAGGACAGATTTACGTGTATGAAAATTATTTTCCCGGATATACTATCAATTACATCCATGTAGACAATGTCGCCATTCGATCGTGCGGCGCCAGTGCGGCAATAAAGAAAGGCGGAATTGGGAGGTCGACAGTGTTAATAGTGCTACATGCTGAGACAAATGAGGAGATCCGGTCCGTAATTGATATTTGGGGCACGAAGAATAACGATCCAGAAGCAAAAACAGTAACAGACGCAGAAAATCTCAAAAGTATGAAGTCATTATACCTTTTTAAAGGATTGAGAGCTGTAAATCATAATAGGGCTTACTATTAAAAATAAAAATATTACGACCACCAGGGAAAGGTCTTCTTTAGGTCAAATTATATATAAAAAATAAAAACAAAACGCTCGAATAAAATATTCAACGTAAGATCTTTCATTTGGCATTCCTGCAGTGGTTTTCCTGTAACCCTAATCCAAGCGATTTTATATATTGTGTTAAATACGTATTTTTCTAAATCTTTTCTAATCTTTGTTACTTCAATAAGTCCTACTTGCTTTAGGTGGATACTAGTTTATACAAAATTCAGTTTAATATTCATTAGTATTGTAATAAATACGATTATAGCAGTAAATATTTAGAAAAAATTACAATAACTAAATAAAATACTTTCAGTTTCAACTTACGCTTAAATAATCATCAACAACAAAAAATAAACATGCGAACCGATGTTCTTGAGTAAATAACTGATGATAATTGAATCATCAAACAGTAGCAGAAACTTTTTTCAAGGATTAATCCTACCCAAATGGAAGCGAACTACAGCGACACAAAATATTAGAATAATACTGTTATATCGTTGCATACAAACGATGAGTCCACGTTCGTTCTAAAATATATTAACAACCTTAATTAGATCTGACGGCAGTCGGATCTGTCAAAACTGCAGGGTATTTACCATAATATCAAACACCCTTTTATATAGCTACTTAAACTTTATTAACAAAATATTGATATTACATAGAAAGTTGTGTAAACACCTTATAATTATATATTTTTAATGTGACTTAGTCCTGTAATAACATTTCAAAATTTAATCTTAACTACTTGACTAGAGGTTATTAAAAGATGGATTGCTAACGTTTAAACTATGACAATATTTCATTGTTACTTGTAAATGTAATGTAACAAAATAATTGTATATATATTTCATTCTTTCTTACTTTCTTCTCATTTCCTGGCCGACAACGCATCAGTGATAGCTTTGGTCTTGTTGATGTCCATGAGCGATAGTGTCCACTTACGATCAGGTGGCTCGTCTGCTTGTTTGTCGGCTATTAACATAAAAAAAATCTACTGTATACCCGATGTTATGTATATATATATATATCCTAGGATTGATATACATTTTCGCTTTGTGATTTCACTGATATCCACATTAGTAGTACATTATTATTAAAAGGATTGATTGAAAATAATAGAAAAATTACTCTCAAAATTGTTAATTCCCACGCAATTCGCAAATATCGTTCATTCGGCAATTTGTTCAATATTACTTAAGAATATTTTACATCCTTTACGCAGATAATATTATATACTTGAAAGTATATCAAAAATGTTGATTAAAAAAATCTTTAAGAATCTTTACTCAAATAATTACAAAGTAAGAGACATAAAAAATATTGATATGCAAGTTACACATATGAAAATATAAAGCAGATAGATAGATAATGGTGTTTATTTAGCAATATTTGGCAAATGTTATGTTATGAATGACATCATTTTGTTGTTAGCAATCCTCTACATATTCTGTCTAATCTAAAGTAACTATCGATTTTATGATTAAAAAGCTTACAGTATTTTTTCATTTATTGCTCACATGAAACACTAGGCGTTCTTTTCCAGTGTTTTAAGATATAAGAGATCAACACTATTATTCCGAATACAAATTGCACTTACTTCGCATACAATTTTGCTAATAATTTGCTAATTTTGTTAATAAATCGTAGATTAAATTGACATTTCAAAACTGCATATATATATTAATATATATCACTAACCACGGCTGCTGGCATAATAATTTGTATACATAATGATTAACAATATTTCTGTACTTATATCCGAAACAATGCATTTTGTACACAATTTGGACAGTGTTAAATCTATTATAATATATTTATAGAACACCGAATAGTCTCAACATAAGATATGGCACATCTTTTTAAAAATAAAAATAGTGTTAATAATATGTATTAGACCTAACACTAATCTAGATTAAATTATACGACAAATATCTATAAAATGTTGTACATTGTTTGTGATGAGCAAGTGATGTAGGTACATAGATCGGCGGAATAACTTTTGGAACGGTACATTTTGCAAATATTACTATTTCTGTAAAATAAACTACATAATTGTCCTTGTATAACTAAAGTAAAAACGTTTATCGTTGATAAACAATTATACGCCATATTGATTACTTCACTACTCGCTAAGAATACACATTTATCAATGTTTGTACGACACTCGTGTGTATAAGAATAATATACCACATATCAAACTCTACTAGATATATTATATCAAGGCTGAAATAACATTTGACGGCATCAATTAACATTTTGTTTAAACAAAATAGAGATTCGATTTTTTTGATTAAGACTAAGCGTATTGATACATTTTATTTGGGTATGTACATTTCATTTTCGTACTTATGAACCTAACGGTAAAGATACCTAATCGCATTCAACCACATGCAGTTAGGTGCGATCGCAGCATAAGTATAAAATCATTATGCTTAATGCCAATGAATGCCAACAAACCTGGTGAATTTTGCTAAAGCAAAAAACATTAAACTAAACATTTAAAATTGTGACTTCTGAAGCTAGGATACTAAAACTTGGATTCCCTCCATGCATGACTTGAATCATGTTGTCAATAACAATCACTATTCAAAATCACATGTGAGGTACAATGCAAGTTGCATTTAATAATTAAAGTATATTCAAAATAACTGTTTTTCAGCATCCAACAATTTTTTATGTACAATAAAAATAATAACCTAAAAATAGTCCCACCACCATATACAGCTTCACATATATGTATTTTAAAAAATTAGTTTGAAAAGAGAATCAACTCTTCTACTCTAAATATGAAAGAACATGTAAAAAAAATATAGTAACAATACAGTTTACTGTGATGATGTTCAGTCAATATTGTGGAATTTCAGTATGGCCCGACCCTGGATCTCAGAATTGGATAATTTGCTAACCACTTCCTGCGCTTCTTCAGCAGGGAAAACAGAATGAGGCGGCGGTTCGATCTATAAATAAAACAAAACAAATTTCAGTATTAACCCTGCTGGCGGATAATGGACAAAACCAAACTTGATGTTCCATGAAAATGTATATATGTATATTTGGGACAAATGACAACGTTTAAAACGTGGGTAAGATGTCCATTGAAAAAACTGAAAAACTCTTATTAATAATTATTTACATTAATAAATAATGTTCACAACAAATGAAATAAAGCATGTAATAAGTATTATTAAACATAAACATTGTGCTAAACACTTCAGTTTAATGAGGAAGTCGTTCTTTGGCCGCTAACGGCAATTTTGTTATAGTTAGCATTTTCAAATTCATTTATCATCCATCCAATGTGACTTTTATCAAATTCTTCGACGTTTTCATTAGTAAACAGTAAATGGATATATGTAGGTATTTTCATTTACATAACGACTAAAGGAAGGAAAGATCCACAATTCTCACTGCAACTATCCGAAAAAAATAAATGGAAATAACTGTCTCAAAGTCTATAAAGGTATGGTTGAAATGAAATAAGGACTGGCTTAGAGGTAGAGAAATGGCAACGTTTTTATATTTTCTAAAATTATAAATGAATGTTCTGGAACTTACATCACCGCGTGCAACAAGTTGTACAAGATCTCGCAACTGCTCAATGGTCCCATTCTGCACCACGACGATGTGCACATTCATCTCTTCCGCTTTCTTCGCAAACTTAGGCAATAACTTCTCCCCAACATCCTCAGTCACTAAAACAACCCCGCCCTACAAAGAAATTGCTTTATCGAAGGTGCATGCATATTGTAAACGGATGATTATTATGTAACCTAAAACATACAAATACAAACTACGTCGTTTAATTATTTAAGTAGATCAGTACTAATATAAAAATTAATGTGATTTTATCGATGTTTTTGACCAAAATCTCTCCATCTGCGCGTTAACTTTTATTTACTTAAAGCTT
>PDGT01000004.1:4658914-4714642 GCA_003671415.1 Megathymus violae | reverse complement strand
TACTCATACGCAATGCTTTCAATAATATTTTATTCTCGCTTCATTCGAAGACGAAGACTCGGTATACTGGGGGAAGTAATAGAACTTCAATTCTGATTATTGATGGAGGAGAAGAGTCAAAGGCATAGACGTCTTCGTCAGGTCGCCCACGTAGACTAGTGACCTAAAGAAAACAACAGAAACCGTTGGATTATAACAATGTAAAGACGTTTACCGGAGCAAGACACTGAAGCGAGCGATGAAGCGAACGCGAAGTGGTTCCGAAATTTATAACGACGTCCACCGGCCCGCCGCAAGCATCCGTTGTGCGCTCGATCAACTGTCGCTCGTACAGATCTTCTGTCCACTGAACCACATTGATACTGTTAAGAACAAAAAAAGTTATAAAATTATACAGATATCGTACATAACAACGTTTTAATAAATCAAGTTAAGGTAAGATAACTTACTGCTCTCTCTCCTTTGCTAAAAGAAATCCCTCATCTTTCAGTGTCGCAACAGTTATATGAATGTGATCTTTGTTTGGACCATGGCTCAAAAAGTGTGTAGCGATACGGAGTGCCCAAAGAGCTAATCCGCCGGTACCCACAATCAGCAACGTGGCATTGTCCTTCTTTTTGGGACCTTGTAAAACTTTGTTCAAACATTCCCCGGCAGTGTACACTGTGTTAGTTGCTAGCAAAGCTCCGGTAGGAAGCATTGCAGCTACACTCAGAGGTAAATTGTCAGGGACTGGAACGAGACATTTAAAATCTGGCACCACAATATAATCTGCATATCCATGCGGCACTCCTTCGTAAGGGTACAGTACTATTCTAGTTCCTTCAGTTATGCCATCAGTGCATTCTGCAGCTTTCCCAATGGCGTCTACGATACCGGCAACTTCATAGCCGGGAAACAGAGCACCGTCACGTATGCCAATATGAGCAGGGGTTGTGGAATGTATTCCGAAACTCTCCATTTCGCCAGAAAGACTCCCAATGGATGAAATAGAGGACGTACTGCAAACGGACGCTGAACGTGTCCTATTCGCTCTGTAACATGCTCCAGCATACACAACTCTAATGCGTGCACCGTACATGGGAACATCTGGTACTGGTACATCGAAACTGAAGACACATTCCTTTAAAGTTGGCCCAGGGGACTCAATAGACACCTGCCTGCAGAGTTTACTCATTTTTCTTGATTATCTGTGTGAAATACAACATAATTGATCCAAGCAATACCATAATTTTCAAGAAATTGGCATGATATTATAAAAAAAACAGGGTTGGCTTGCATCAAACGACTATTTTATGTTTAATCTTGAAATAGGAACATATACAAAGAAAGAAATAAACGACATGGCCAGACACTTATGTTAAAACCTTTTTGATATAATTTCCAACACCCTCACTATATCAAAAAAATACAACAAAATAAAACTATGCCACTTATTAATACATAACACAAAAATAAACTTATTTTTGAAGAATTCCAAGTGTCTGCATAAATCTAAAATGTTTTACTGCAGGCAATGCCTTAGTTAAAATGTCAGCGGGCATGGTGGAAGTTGGCAAATATTTTGTTTCAACTTTATCCATATTGATAACCTCTCTGACAAAATTGTATCTAACATCAATATCGTAGTTTAGATCGTTTGTGAGACTGATGATTATTTGCCAGCTTCAATGCACTTTAACTATCACAATAAAGTAAAATTTTACTGCAAGAACCTGACACAATATCATTCTCTAAATTTTGTAAATAAGTTCTCTACATGCCTCCGATAAAGATATGTACTCAGCTTCATAACTACTTAATGCTACAGTCCTCTGCTTCTTGATTTCCCAAGAAATATAATATTTTTTATAAAAACACAAGGTTCAAGTAATTTACTGTACCCTAAATTACACAATATTTCACCAACTCTTTGATACCAAGCTAGAGAAAACTGCTTCAAGCCATAAACAGCCTTTTTTAACTTTAGAACTTTACTGGGATCTTTGACAGGAAAACCTTCTGGTAAATGCATGAAAATCGTTTCTTTTAAGTAAGCATTAAGAAAGGCTGTTGTGACATCTAGATGAGTAATATCCATATCTAACTGTACACTTAAAGTAAATAGTAACCGAAGGGTTGAATGCCTTACAACTGGTGAGAAAGTTTCTTGGTAGTCCACACCAGCTTCATGCAATATGAAACCTTGCATAATATCGCACACTATTGTCACAATCTAATTTCTTTTTAAAACCTATTTGCACTGCACTACACTTGCGCTATCTGGAGCATCAACAATGTTCCACACTTGGTTATCCTCAAAGGACTGCAGCTTCTGTGCCATTGCCTGTAACCACAGTTGTTTTTCAGGACCACTGATAGCATCTGCAAATTTCAAATCATCATCTTCCATTGACATAGTGCCATACATTAGCATATCCAAATCTAAGGTTTCTTTCTCTCTTTTTTTCTTTGGCTCCTGATTAGTATCCCTCTGCGCATTGTCTTTTTGTAAAATATTTGCTGGAAAGTCAAATATTTTGGACCTCTTCATCCTTTTTTATTTTCTTTTTCTTTATTGGTTGGAGTTGCATCTAGGCTATCCATATACTCTGGTTATTATGATATTTTTGAGTGGATCATCACTGGACTCCCGAATATCCTTATATGTCGCAAATATGATTTTCTACCAGTCTATGTGTCCCATGAAGTCTTTTCAATGCCTGAAACTAGAGATCTATTCTTTAGGTATACAGCTGTATTTGCTGCTTCAGCTCAAAACTTTTTTTCTAAACCTGCTTTAAAGAGTAAGCATCTGGCTGTCTCCATGATAGTATGCTTTGATCTTCCACTAAGTCCATTCTGTTCCGGAGTATATGGGTTTGTTTTTTGGTGTACAATACACTCTTTCTTTAAGAAATATTTAAAATCTTTGCTGCAGTATTCATAGCCATTGCCTGTTCTTAAGATTTTTATTTTCTTATTCTGAAAGTTCTCCACCATCTACTTAAATTCTTTAAAATAGCCCAACGCTTTGCTCTTTGCTTTCAGGAAATAGATAAATGTCATCCTCATTTAATCATCAATAAACAACAGTAAATATCTTGCACCACCTATCGACTTAGTTTCATTCGGACTGCAAATATCCGAATGAATAATTTGTAGTGCTTCTGTGGCTCTTGAACCTGCAGTAAACAGTAGCCTGGATTGTTTCCCTTCACAACATATCTCACAACTAGATTTGCTTGTTGTAAACACATCTGGATAATCTAGTCTGTCCACTAATCCACAACGCTACATTTTATTCATGTCATTGCTATTTATATGACCAAGTTGCCTGTGCCAAGTTTTTCCAGTCACTTTTGTCAGTAAACATTTCTGTGTTTTCAATTTTAATTTGTAGACACCATCAATAAGTTCTACTTCAGCAACTCATCTTATTTCTTCTTTCAAATAACTCATCTTATTTCTTATTAAACACTTATTGGACTCAAAAACAACACTATTTTCATTCTTTATCAGTTCGCTGACTGATAATAGATTAGTTGTAAGACTCGGGACACACAAGGCATTCTTCACAGTTATGTTGTAGTTGAAGCTTGACTTTATTTCCAGATATAGAGCCTTTCAGTCTTCTAGGGGGTATATTTTGAAGTATGTGCGCAGGAATTATTCGAAATAATTCCCCCATCACCGTTCCTCCATCGAACAACTCAACGTACGGCAGGTATCCACCCTTTCGTAGTGAATCTGCCACCTGCACGGACGAAGCGGTTTGCGTCCTCGTTTATTATGCGCACCGCAAAGGACTGGAATAACCTGCCCACGTCGGTGTTCCCGGTTATATACGATGTGGGAGTCTTCAAGAGAGTGAATAGGCTATTATAAGTTAGTGCGTTCACCATCTTAGACTTCATCATCACTTACCATCAGGTGGGATTGTTGTCAAGCATTAACATATTTTATGTTAAAAAAAATCACCTGCGCATAAGACGGGTATCATTGTCTTATTAGCTATTATTATTTCCGGTAAATCTACAGAATACATAGGATTTTTCAACCAATTCTCGTTTGCGGTCATGGTTTGACTGGCATCTGAATCTATATAAAAATCATTTTTCCTGAATGCCCCACTGAGGAAAACGATAGTGAACTCAGTACTTTGTTTTAAAGTATCTGTTTTCTGCTTCAGAAGTGGACAATGATTACGATAGTGACCAACTTGCTTACATTTGAAGCATTTGTTTACATATTTTGACGTCTGTCCGCCATATTTGCTAATAGTGGCATTTTTAGTTTTCTTTTTCTGTCACTTAGCTATCAGCGCCGAATTGCGTTCCGTTTCACTTCCATCTATTGGTTCCATATCAAGCAATTTCGATTTGATTGAATCCGCCCCCTAATGTTCAAGGGCCATGGTCATTGGCATGAACCTTCCTGGTAAATCGGCTAGCAACAATGAACCAACCCATTCATTGTTAATCTCGAAATCTGTACTGCTTAAACGCTGAGATAATTCCACGATTTGAGTCACATAACTCGTCATACTTCTTTTACCCTTCTAACCTGATAGATATGAGACAACGCAACAAAGTAATTTTCCTCGAAAAACCTGAATCGTCGAACAATGAACACAACTTTGTCCATAATTCCTTTGTGGTCTTTGTTGACTTTATGTGCACAAAAAGTGATGAATCAATTGTCAAAATTATCTTAACCCTTGCTTTTGCATCTGCCGAATTATCCCATGCTTCTGTTCCTTTATTTTTCAAATACTTATCTGCACCATCCAAAAACAATAAGTTTTCAACAGCAAACTCCCATTAATCAAAATTCACATGCCCTTTCAGTTTTGGTATGTTAGTAATATAACTGAAACCCATTATTTGGCTTGCAAAACACAAAACTAAACATATACCATATTTCAGCCATTTAGTCTGGGCATATGACCTATAAGAAAAACAGGGTTGACTTTCAACAAACAACTGTTTTATGTTAAATCTTGAAATAGGAATGTATACAAAGAAAGAAGTAAACTACATGGCTAGACACTTATGTTAAAACCTTTTTGATATAATTTTCAACAGATATCTATGTGAAATCAAAAAATTAAATTGTAAAACCTTGAAGTACTATTGTGGACAATATAATGCATAATAACTATCATAAATATGTATATCTTAAAGAATTAGCAGGATGTGCTGTGGTATTTCCTACCTGTGAGTATGAATAGTTGCTTTAGACTCAAAGATGAACCTCCTTGTATTTTTATGGCTCACAATATAAGAGACAGACCACCTGAATATTGGATCTATGGCATTACAACCAAAAGACATAAAAACATTTCATAATTGATTCTAGGAGGGCAGTAGTTAGCAACATGGATAAGTAACCCTATCACCTCAGACAAGAATAATTGAGTTCAAACTAAATGGTATGGTTCAACAGAAAGAACCTCTCACCATACCAAATATTGTTTAGCAAAGTGCACCACAAGCAGGGGAAGTTGCCTTGGGTGTAAGGATTGAGACCCTTACATCCCAAAATATATTGCACATAATATTAACTATAAAGATTTTTGATTTAAAAATAAATAACATCACAGTGGTTACATTATGCAGCCTTTTTAACCCATTGACTGCCAGCTATTAGATATCTCATATTAAGTGTGTGTATCAAAACTGCCAGCTACGAGATATCTCGTAGTGTTTTTTTTTAAATAAAAATGACTGTAAATGCTACTACAATATTATATCAGTAACTTAATATAATTATATTTTGTAAACTTTTATGTATTCTTCAAAATAAAACCTTGGCACCCAGGGCAAGACGCTCTAAATATGTCTGGCAGTCGATGGGTTAATGGGCAAATAGGCTCAATTTAAACCTGATGAAAGTTTGTTATACTAGTATATATTTATATTAAACCAAAACTGTATATGTGGTCTTAGTTGCTACAGAACTAACTATTAGTAGGGCTTTTTTATACACACATTTTAGTATCATTAACTAGGAAGATCTCAAAAACTGTATAATCATAAAACTTTGTAATTGGAGGAAATAAAATAAATTTCATATTTTTATTTACTCAGATTAAATATTAAAAACAGTCACAAACAACAGAATAACTTCTATCTTAAGTATCATTTTGACATCCAGTTATTTTATTAATTACTATGGTGTCTCCTTACTAAAGCTTTAAAATAAGCAATAACAAAATATTTAACATTATCATTTTTAAATTGTACCATTGCCAATGAAGCAACTACCTACATAATAAATAGTCAAAACACTTACAAAAGAAAATTAATATTTAAATAAAAAGCACTGCTTACAAAGGGAACCTTTTCAAAAACTATAACACTAATAATACAGAAACTCAATTCAAATTCTGATAATGGTTTAGAACTGTGGAAACTAAACAGTTGATATCACGCGAAGAACACTGCAAGTATTGAATGGGTAGGCACTTATCTACTTCTGTGTAAACTAGCACAATGATCAAACGAACAACGATCACACCAACGCCGAGTGACTAAACAAAAGAACACAAATTATATAAACATTGATATGACCTTCCTTTACCATGAAGGTCACAACTGTACTGAATTCGTGAATAATTCGAAAGGATCATCACTAAATAAGAATCAGAATGTGCAAAAATATCGCACCGATACTTTTTACGAAATACTATTCAAAATATATTTAGCTTTTTTAATACACTCAAGCTATGAGTTACACTAACAAATTTTTATGACGCAGTTAGTTTATAACTAATTTCATTCTAAACCGCATAAAATATAAATTAACGTATGTTTTTACCTGACTCTCGAAATATTGAACTCTTTTGATCCGGCAGAATTAGCACTCCGTCAGAGATAAAATTAAAAACCAATTACATGTAGGTATACACATTACACTCATACTACATATCATAGTACGGTAGCCTGTGAACATTACATTACCATCCATCGAATAGGTATTTACACAAGGACAAGCAAGTCATCCGTTGTCAGTGTTGTCATTGTCTTTTTTTAAACCCTTTCCCGGCCATGGACATTATCATTTCGGTTTATGCATAGCAAACTAGTGTTATGTGGCATTCGTTTTTCTGCACTATTGTCATTGCTAGTTTGTCAAGGTTAATATTGTATAAGATTTAACAACTTCGGACATTATTGTTTTCAATAGTAACTATCGAATCTGAATAGTCACAGACTACAGGTGCAAATACGTAATTGGAGGGACATTATTTATATTATTGTACTCAAAGAGCTTGACTAGGAAACAAGCAAAGAGAGGTATAGACACATGAAGCCAATGAGTAAAGATAAATAAATAAATATGTATATATAATTAAATTGGTGTCAATATTTTCCACAAATATTTGGCTTATAAAACAATCTAAAGCTTTATATCAACTTACCCGTTTATTAGTGCACATTTTCCAATTGATCCTAGAAAGAAGGTGAAGATAGCTAGGTATATGGTTATAGGAACCTACCTACTACCGTACACGAAACCCGTTCGTATTATGCTAGGTGTTACAGAGCCAAATGACCACTAAAAATTGGGACTGTTCTCAATAGCTTCGTACGATATTCAGCAGAAAACACCACAAGCAGGGGAGGTTGTCTTGGGCACAAAAAATTTGAAGTGTCATAAAAATTATTATCTATACTAACAATTAAACTGTAACGTTATAAAGGAGGCAAAAAATATTTCATGGTTTTTTAGTATCTGGCTCCCTAAATGTATATTAATTACGGTAAGAAGCACTAAATGTGCAACCACTTATATATAATATTTATAACTTACATCATTCAAAAAGACATGGGTCAGTCTATCTAAATTATTTTGTATTCTGGGAAATGTACCTGTTCTTGTTGTGTATTAAAGTTAATATTGAAAGTTTATTAAAAGATTTGTTAAATAATGATTAATTTATGTAACATTGAAAACCTATACTTAAATGAATAAAATGGGGTAAACATGAAACGTCCGACTAAAATAAATAATAATGTTTCGGTAACTTATATTCATTGAATCACATAATGCAAAGATTTTTAGATCATAATAATGCTAACAAATTGACATAATAATGGGACGTTCTGTTAAGACTGTAGATATTCTTAAACTTGAGGGTAGCAGTATAAAGATCAGTTTCTATAATTGCAAACGGCAAATTTTATTGAAGCTAAGCTTTTCTTTTGATTTGTATGCAAATACTATTGATTACAATTTAAATAGTGCCTCATCTTTTTAAACTTCGTGGGTACCAGACAATGTGTGTGATATACGACATGAAGGATATTGGTAAAATGGAATACGTGAACTCATTATACATCTTTGCGATAGAAGGACAATGTATTCTTTCTACAGGTATTTTTACATCATAGATACTTTATGAAATTCCTTTTTTTTGGACTATTTTGAAAAAAATGTCATTAGTACTAGGCTAAATTATTTATTGCATATAGCACGTTGTGAAAAATATGTTAGTATTACTTTCACGGCATATTTTAATAGAAAACTATATCCGGATAGTATGGGTATGTCGGAATTGATCAGATTGAACTATAAATGTTACAGGATATTTATTTATTTGTGAATTTATCTCATGTTAATGACTTACCCACAGGACCCATATTAGTTTATTATACTACTAGTAAAGAAAGGTGAAGCCGACAATTATTTTCCTTATTTAATTATTAATCATTAAGTATCAGTGTTTCATAAGCTCCAAAGAACACATTAAATATCTAACAAGTTGTACAATAGACAGCATTAAATTATTATTTTTTATTTCTATTTTCTGTTAAATATAAAATCGATATAGATGACTAACTCACCCGATTATTTCTAATAAGTATACGATTCATAAAACCTCTATTGACACGTTGCAATGCCAACGAAAATGAACAAAAATTTATAAGTGCACTTTTGGACTGTTTCTAGAATTAAAAATATTCTTAGAATTTAATTACGATTAAAATGTGGTGAAATTTATTGTTTAGGCGTGTGAATGCAACATAAAGCCAGGTCTCTAGGATAATGCTCTTTAAAGAAATTGTTTATTTTGGTGATTAATAAATGTTTCTTCCTTTGTGTAATGAAGTTAGTGTGTCGCATATTGTTCATCAATATTTAATATTTAGTTCCCAAATCTTACGCAACTACTAATATTATGTACCTACAAGATGAATGGTTGCAGCAATATTTGATATTTCATAGATTTTCTTGATACCATATCTTTATAGACAATTGAAATTGAATTAGAAGATTTTCATAATATTTTTATTGCCTTTTATTACAAAAAAAGATAAACAATTAATTAATAAGATAACATTTTTTGGTCTATTATAATGAAGGTAATGCCGATTGCGGCATTATTATGAACTCCTTGATATTCAATTTATTTAAGATTCAAATTAAATTCATGAAACTGCCCCGATGAAATTGAACCATGTTCTGGAAATACACGTGAGGAGAATATTACCTGAAAAAGTGAATCAGCTTTAAATCTTTATTTCAGTTAAATATCATGTCACTAAATAAAATTGTTTGGCACGATTGTAACAGGTTTTGAGTGTTGTATTATTGTAACTTTTTGAAGTTGTGTTAGAATTAGAAATTGTTTTTCACTTATAACTTTCTTTTCCTAACAGCCAGTAAACGAGTAAACGCGCCACTTGTTGAGAAGTGATTATTGCCTCCATTGTATGTATAATACCGACGTGTTGCAATGTAATTTCTCCGGAATCATTGATTATTTTTAATATTTTTAAAAAGTTTAGTCCATTATTCACATCTTTTGATCATCATTTAGGTACTCTACTCCAAAGAGTACTGTATGCCTTTACTCTGCGATATTTGTTATTTCTTTCTTTGCTAGCTAATGGCAACATCGGTCGGCGTGGGTTTTGGGTTTTGCGATTTATTGTTAGCGTGGGTTGATCAGCAATTATCAAGATATTCTGAATTTCATTTTGTAGAAACTCAGTGAAAAGTGCATTACATTTAGGAAAAATGCTATATCAGTAAGTATACAACTATAATTTTATCAAAAACGTTACTTGCGCGACATTTGCATTGTTATTGATTGATGTCATTTGTCCTGGGTAGCTGTATCGATTAGTTGCGCTGCAACTGTATGTGCATTTGTAGTATGTTGGATTTCTTTTAGTTAAAATTTGATTAAGATGGACACAGATGAATTATAAAAGTTGTAAAATACTATCAGTGTTATATGATTGCTTTGAAAGGACAGTGTTCTTATGTTCCGTATCTCAGTCGTCCACCTACTGCCCACTACTAACTCCGTGGGTGATAATGGTTGGATAGGTATTTTTTACATTTTAATTGTATTGATTACAATTTGGAAATGTTGTCATTATCATATTATTTTGTTTTCTAAGGTTTCTATTTAAATCAGTCAAGTGCATTTATATAAGAATAAAAATATAAAAAATTATAATCATTTGTATAAAAGTATATTTTGATCTATAAAATTAATACATGACAATTTTACCTGCTGTTGCACATTTTAAAGAAATAATATGAGACTGTAATGAAAATTGGTATTTAATAATTAATTTTCCCTGGCAACCATCTTAATGTAACATTTACAATGGTGAACTTACATTGAAAATCAAATAGCCCCAACTCTGGAATCAGGTAATTTCATTGGATTTGTGGTAGAATTTTAACTTGAAAGATATCATTACTGTTAAAGAATTATTAATAAGATAGCTGATATTAAAGAGAAATAATCTGTTATATTTTATTTATAGCTTAGATATGTGTATTCAGGGAATAATTAAAACAAAGATAAAGATAATTATAACTTGAGAATATAACTAAATACATGATAATTATCAAGAAGATTTAAACAGACCTAAGAATAGGACAATTTATACTGAGCTATTTTTTGGTATTCTTAAAAAACCTGATTGGACTAACAGCTTCAAGTGTCTTAGATTTACTGACAATATAATTCTGTTTTAAAATATTCTACAATATTGTGGAAAAAATATGATTAACAAATAAAAAATAAGAATAGGTTATTCGATATATTAATATAAAAGAAATTAATAAATAGTTTATTTAAAGTTATAGTTAGTGTAAAGTTTGTTTATATTTAGAGACAATTCATCTTACACACAGATTAATGTCCCAGAATTGTCGGCAACAATGTGATATAAAAGCTAAAAATAACATAACCAGTGTATTTCTCTACAATAATACAAGAAGAAAAAAAAAATTGGAATAACCCAAGATAAATGACAAGAGTTTTGTCTCCTCTTGAGTAGCCAGAAATAGGTTGAAACAGGAGATTTTAAAAGCAATTGATAATTAAGAACTAAAAGTTGTTGATTAATTTTGTAAATGATCCAAGTGCTGATGTTTGTTTTGCTAAACAATCATCTTAGCAATCCAATATGGGACAGTTGAAAGTATTCTGAAACTCATTCCATTGAGAGCAATTTAGATTCAGTTGACTATTGAAATTATTGAATTTTTTTTTTATATTAATGTAGTACATCATATATAAATTTCACATAATACTAGTTATTATAATATATAATTGGTAAGATTGATAACAATCATAATAAAAAAACTGTACTACTGACAGTAGAAATCATAACATTGGTCTGAGTTTACAGACTGAAATTACACCTAACAAATTTATATCACTAACAAAATTAAATGTCAGTGGTTATAGAGATAACAAAGAAAGCAATAGTAATAACTTTCCCATGCTAAAAATGTTTCTAAAATGTACTCATTAGTCTCGCCTCAGTGTAGACTACCAGAAAACATATATGATTACAAAAAAATAAGGACAAAGGTGTAAAAAAAAAAAATTGACATACATAAAATATTGTACCTTTGGTGCACCAAAGTCACAACAACTCATTTCCGAATTTTACAGAAGAGAACTTTTAAAATTTTTTGCGCATTTATTGCCTTATTACTGAAATTTATTCAGTGTAAAATCTTTATAAAACTAATTGATTATTGTTTTTGCTTTACTTTCACATAAAAAGCTTATTTTGAATTATTAAAAATTCCTAATAAAAGACACCAAAAAAAGTGTCCTGAATTGTGACTTTGTAGCACCTAAGGTGCAATATGTAAATTTTTGACGGTTTACATCTCCTGCTGTGAAATATTTCAATTCCAATAAAAAGTATGGTCAAAGACAACACAGTTCATAAGACTATGGTTTATTTAAATAGTATAATGACCTTAATGCATGTTATAGCTGTCCCTTGGCTATGGTGGCTACCTGACAAAGATGTTTGTATGCTGGATTGCTGTCTGTCAAGGTGAAAAGTTATCATAAAATATTAAGTTCACCACAATACATTACATATATATGTATATATATATATATATATATTATTCTCATATTATCAATGTTAAATTACACAAATTTATTTGTGCTTGGTTCTTACATTACAATGCAAAGGCACACTCATGGGATCCCAAAAACTGCTTTATGAAAAGTAATAATTAACAAATTCTGAAATATTAAACTCTATTCTAAGCAAAGTCAATGTGGATCAAATGTAAACAGACCATTAATCATATAATATAAGGTTGTCACAATGTCGGAGTATTTGTTATTAATTATTTTATATCTAATTTGGTTGGAATAAAGGTATTTGGAAAGTGCTTCCATCATAACAGTATCAGGTTATTAGCAAAAAATTTAAGAAATATACATAAGTCATAAAATACGACGCGACGTTGCACATGCAATCTACAGTTATTTATTAAATATATACACATCCAATTCTGACATAAGTACAGATCAAAGGAACTAATAATTATGTTTATTTATTTTTCAAAATGTCTTCCTTACACAACCAACAATAATAATACACAAGAACAATTTATACATAAAAATCCCAAGTTTATTATTGTGTTAGCGATTATCCTCCTGTGGATAGTGATGAGATGTATTCAGAGTTCAATCTTCAGTATTTTTATTTTTCTATGCAACTTAAACTCATCATTTCATTCATTATTTATTATTTAATAATAATAATAATAAACGTTCACACACTCACACCCCCGCACTAGGATTCCCTGTGTTGCGGGTGGCATGGACATACACAATTATCACATCACAAACACCCATGACCCGAGAACAAACATTTATCCTGTCACATAAATATCTGCCCCGGCCGGGAATCGAACCCGAGACCCCACGCTCGGCAGGCAGGGTCACTACCAACTGGGCTACGGGGTCGTCAAATTATTCATGTCTTTCAGGTCTATATGACAAATTTGAAATTATTTCTGTCACCCATACTGTCAATATAGCTCTGCTTTACGAAGATATAGCATTATCTCCGTATTATAATTTTTTTTAAAGTTACACTTAACAGTTGTTTAAACTTTTATTTAATATGAAATTATAGAGAATTATATTATAATTCTTATGAATAAATGGACACAAGCAAGTTAACCAAGACAGTAGCTGAATTAAAATTAAAATTTAATATTATGTATAACTAATTATTTTTTTGTATTTTCCATGTATATTCCATGCATGAGATTATAATAACAATAATAATATTATACTAAACATACTCACATAAAACTCGAAAACGTAGATCTTAACTAATAGTGGATGGGATCAGATGCATCTGCGATTTTCCTAACCTAACATTTATTGCAATTACTTATAAAGCTTTATAGCTGGTTATTTAGTTATAAGCTTATTATAACTAAATAACCTGCTAATAGTATTGTAACACAGTACTTTTCATGAATTTCTGAACAACTGATATAAATTAAGCAAATGAATTTTGATATAATTGTATTTGATAAAAAAATGTATACTTTTTTTGCACAACATCTATTATATAATTATAGTGTCAATTTAATTATGGTTAAATGGTTATGTAGCATATCAGATTAAGGTACCTAATGTGCTGAGCTCTTATTTTCTGAAATTAACACATTAATATTTCTATAAAAAGGTATCTTTATAGTTTGCTTGGCGAACATTGTTAGATGTTTTTACCATATTCAACGAATATTAGTAAACAAATTTGAGTAAGTTCAAAGTATAGTTAACGCGCGACTTATTACACTTTAAAAATGTGCCACGGCTGCATGTGCGTACTAGGTACTGTTATGCGTAATCTAGTAATAATAAAGAGGACATAAATTATAACATCTATGTTCATAATCGGATAATTTTACAATACAATAGATATATATTACAATACAATAGATAGATATATAAATTCCATAAGTATAAAATCATGTAAATTTTTTATTCAATAATATTGTAGGTCGCAGGAAATAAGCTGTGCGTTTGCTTAATTGGTGATATTAATTTATTTAGATGTAGCGTTTCCACCTTTTTCGTTTCCACTTATAACTAGATTCTACTTCGGTTTTTATCAAGTCAAGCTATAATTACGATAGAAAAAAAAATAGATTTTGTTATAAAAATTGGTAACAAACCTGTATTGCCAAGTATACTAACAGGACCACTTTGTTAGGTATAAGTTTTCATTTAGTGGTCAAGCATTATAAGTTTTAATTGACAATTAGGGAGTCTTAAATGATCATAAATTAAATCTCTTTTCTAAAACTCTACATAATCATTCAAAATCTTTTAAATGTCGTATTTATATATTTACAATTATAACTTATTAATATTTTCGATATGTATGACCTATAAGCGTATGCGAAATAATAATAAATTATTACTAGTAATTTAAAAACTATTTCACGATGCGTATTTTTTGTAGATGTGGAGCCAGGTCTGCCTAACTTACCATTTTTGTATTTTATACTGATATTTTGACCTATTTTCATGAATCATGATCATGATAACACCTGGCTACTTTCTCAGTTAAACCTTACGTATTACTTATTTCACATGTGTTAAATTACATGTTAAGGAGGGTGGGAACTAGCCAACATAACCTGGCATCACGTGACTAGAGAAGTTATGAGCAGTAAGCTTCGAGACGGCACATTATATATATAATTTATTTTTATTGAAATTAAATTATACATTTTACAGCGTAAAAATATTATCACAAATTACACTACAATTGTTATTGCAAAAGATATAATAATTCTATTAAAGTTTTCGCAGTGATTTTTTATTACATAAATTAAGTTAATGCTTGACAACAACCCCACCTGATGGTAAGTGGTGATGAAATCTAAGATGTTGAACGCACTAACTTATAAAAACCTATTCACTCTCCTCAACGATATTATAATTTTCTATTATATCGCTGTTACATTATATATTTTTTCGTTTCACAAATATTACTAGGCCCCTACCTCGCATAAATATGCGAGATGCAGCGCGACTGTTTCCGGCTAAATCAATCGATTCTAATGTATCAATTTACTTCACAACGAGGTTAAATAAAAACACTTAACAGTTGAATTTTTCGTTGATTTATACTACACATTGGTGTTTGACAAACTACTAGACTTATACACCACTTGGCAATACATTATGTATTTTGTTTATTAATTTGCCCAGGACGTTCTTGATGATCGTGTCAGTTTCTTTTGATAAGTTTTCAGTTCTAGTTTAGTCTCTGCAATTCAATACGCGAATAAAATCACGGTTTAACATCGTACCATGTAAGATATAGAAATTCGTTTTGGCTTGGAACGACACTGTTGTATACCAGGCATGTTATGGAGCTCCGTAACCGTAACCGAAACTATCGGATATCCGAAATAAAATTATATCTGAAACCGTAACTGAATCCGAAAAACAAGTTTCGGATAATTTCGGATAGCGGCAGTCTAAATAAAATGCTTTATGACAGATTTTCTCCGGCCGAGCAGATACACTTGCTGCCTGGTTCTCTTTATGGTTCTCTTTTCTAGTTTAGACATTTTATATTATTTAATTTCTTAGGCTATCATTATATTACAGAAACAAATTTAAATAAATAAATAAATAATAATAATAATAATTTAAATTTGTTTACTTATTATTGTTTTTCTGTGATTATATTACTACATAATAACTAGAAATAAAGTCAAAACTGTTACTGTTGTGTTGTTTTTTCCCAAGTCGTAAATCATCTCATATCCGTAACCTAAATTATCCGAAACAATCTGATAATCTGAAATAATTTCATATCCGTAACCACAACCGAAACCGGTAAAATATTATTCACATATCCGTATCCATATCCAGATCCGAAATCTCATATCCATAAATAACATCCTTATTATATACAAAGGATATTTCATTGCCTATCGGTATGGTTCAGAAATACACTTCTTAATAAAGTCTAAGCGACATACACCATGTTACAAATTCTACGAATTATATTGATCAGTTATTTTGTTACCTTTGGTGAAAGGTAATCAAAAAGCCTTATCTATTGTTTTGTTTTTTCATTTCAAATTGAAACGAATGCACTTGTATGAATTTAAATTTATTTCTTTGCTAATTGAAATTCGGTATTTAGGCTTCACTTCATAATTTTAACATGAAATAGAATAATTTTCGATAAAATTTAATTGTGAGATATTTACGAAACTTTTACAATAAATTAAAGTTGTTTAGCAATTTACTTTTGTTTTAAGAATGTTTAGTCGTTTAGGTACCTTTATTATGTATGACGTATGATACAGTACACATAATATTGTCAATTTATGTTACTAAAAGAACAATTGAAAAGCAACTGTATTTTTTATACACCCATATGACAAAAAATATTATTAAAATAATGTAAAAAAAAGTGAAAAATAATTCTAAAATTCAATTTAGTACATATTGCTTAGACTATCTTGATGTGTGTAGTATGGATATGGTGAAATTGTGATAATGGTACATTACTAATAATGATTTTTTTATTTTACAGTAGCAAACCTGATTGGTAAGGATAAATAAAAAAAAACAAACATCGCATCAATCAAGGTATGTAGTTTGATGCATTGACCTAGTCAAGCTAGATTTCCTCTTCCGTTTTTGTTCACCCTAACTTTTTTTTTTGCTAGATTGCCAAGATGACACAACAGTACAGTCTACGATGGAACAACCATCAGCCAAATTTCATCTCGATGTTTACTACATTATTAAACAGTCAAACATTAGTAGACGTGACCCTTGCAGCCGAGGGTAAACAATTGCAAGCGCATAAGGTGGTGCTGTCTGCTTGCAGCACTTACTTTCAGGTAAATTTGTTAGGTATAAAATAAAATATTTTGAATAATAACAATAAATAGTTATATACAATGTTTAGCTCATTTCAAGTTACCACAGTAAAGGGCTATCAAAACAAGATTTTAAATTGGAAGATTAATTAGCATGAACATTTATAAGTATGAAAAATAAATATTATTTAAATTGTTTGGTTTACAGTCATTGTTTGTTGACAATCCGTCACGTCATCCAATTGTTATTTTAAAAGATGTTACCTTTGCCGATTTGCGCACTATGGTCGACTTCATGTATTATGGAGAAGTGAACGTGACTGAAGAACAGTTGCCTCAGGTAATGTTCTTTACTATTATATGGTTGTGGTATGGCATTATACAGCTGACACTAGGAGGTACACGTTCTATGGTCCAGTGTTTATAAATTGAAAAAGTTGGTGCCTATCCATATTTTCGACGGTTAAATAAATTAAATTAACGTTCACACACTCACACCCCCGCACTAGGATTCCCTGTGTTGCGGGTGGCATGGACATACACAATTATCACATCACAAACACCCATGACCCGAGAACAAATATTTATCTGTCACATAAATACCTGCCCCGGCCGGGAATCGAACCCGGGACCCCACGCTCGGCAGGCAGGGTCACTACCAACTGGGGTACGGGGTCGTGGATAAGTTGTTTCCTGGTGTCATCATATAGTTGAAATCAAAATTTTGAAAAGGTCACTTTAGTGGAATTTGTTATGAATATAGGATTAATTAGATTAAACTTATTAGATCTAGGATCTTACTCATTCAATCTAAAGTTATAAGCATTACAATACAAATTTTGGAGAATATTAGAGTGATGCTTATTTTAGAATGGAATTTCATAATTAAAAACAGTTTTAAATTTTAAATAATTAATATATTTACTTATAAAATATCATTATGTTTAAGGTTTTGGACACTGCAAAATTGCTGAAGATTAAGGGTCTAACTGAAATGCCAGACTCTACATCACTCACTCGCTCTCAAGGCCATGCTCTGGATTTCCAATCCCCTGGGGACTCTATTGAATCTCAAAGACACTCCACTTCACCAGCTGCATCTCCTAGGAACAGACAAAAAAGGTTGGTTAACTAATCTACCTTTATTTGATGCTAATAACATAAAAGTTGTGTGAAATCCAGCAGTTTATGACATATGTTGTCCCACCTTTTTCTTGATCTTTTTGAGTCTTAAATAATAATAAAAAAATATGTTACAATGCCATACCAAAATGCCACAACTCCTTGAGCTGCCCATAAGCTCCATTTAACTATTGCTTTAACTATTGTAGCCAACACCTACCCCTAAAGTGCACTTCAAAGCACAAAAACACCACATGTTATTGCCACAATCAGTTATCTATTTGGAATTAGGGCGGATTGAGCCCAGTTGTTGTAATAATTGTTGATCCTGTTATTAAAATTAATAATGATAAAAATAAAAGGGTTTCAAGCATTCCAGTATACATTCACTGCTACATATGATCCACTTAAAAGATATCACCTGCATTTAATGTATCAATTAAACACATCACAGCTGAATGTGAGTGTGGAATTTTGTGAACACCATATATAATTGATTTTGTTGACTGACAAACTAATACTGTATCTGTGTATAGGCGTAGGAAGAGTTCCACGGGCTCGACTTCTTTGAACATGGTTGCAGAGGAGAATAGGAATGATGATGCTGGTCAACCAGTGGATGTGGTCCGTGGCGAGTCTATAACGTTGAGCAGTGTTCCACAGCAACGACGTCTCCGAGAATACGATGAGAGGGCTGAGAATGCACAGCAGGTATATTTTCATATTAAAATATAAACTTGATTTTAGCCAGTTTCCTATTGTCTGATTTGTAAAAAAAATTGGTATGGAGTTCCTTTGGCTTATTCATAAAAAGCTTTTAATTTTTCTTTAAAAATTTGATTTTGTTTTGTGCCCTGATTACTTTAATTGTAGCTCTTTCTTAGAAAAAAAATCTTGAAAGAGTATTACAAAATTTTGAAGAATGTTGTTGTTTGCGCTTAAAAAAATGTCAGAGACAAACTGAATTATTAAAAAAAATGCATAACATTTATGATACTGCGAAAGTATATAATGTACGTTAGCTTTCAATGCTAGAAGCTTCGCAATAATATAAAAAAAATTAAATAATAACAATTTTTCAGGCTGGGGAACCACACAATCTTAATGTCGAACCTCTGGCTATGGAAAACAATCCTATGGTGATACCACAAGGTAAGCTATTTAGTTGATAAGCATTTTTATTTATTTCACCTATATGCTAGCATTTAATATTATATTATAAGTTTATCATTATAAGATCCTTCACACTAGCATTTCTCCCGTGTTGTCGTTGGATGTACGCGTAGAGGAATTGTGTCCAGCGTGTTGCACAATCAAGATCGAGTGGATGTTAATGTACAATTTCCTTACGACTTTTCATTACGTTTTATACTACTAACAGGTTTCGGCATTCGAAAGTAAGTTATTATTTATTGTCATTTTTATGTTTGTAACAGCACATAATATTCACTTGATCGCAAACTGTAATAGGTCATCCCCAGAGCCTTTTTATTGTTGCACTGTAATATATTTTAATTTTATATTAATGGCAAGCTAACAGGACAATTTCTTTATCGGAATCCATTTTGTTGATGATATTACTAAATTGTATGATATTCTGTGTTGGGTATAAATTTATCCAACGCCTAAGCTAATGTTCAGTAACGCTTAGTGTGAAGGAGTAGTAATAGTTTATGTTTTCTATCGATTATTTATTTATGTTGATTCTCAATTATTTTTACACCAAAAAAATATTAGCGATTTCCTGTCATCTTTGGAGATAGTCACGTAAGCCCGATAGTATCTTCCTATTTTTGACCTAGTTGGTCACATAGCACTAATAGGTATATTGGTAATATTAGTTTTCATCTCATTCCATAATCACTTGCTTCAACGTTTTTTTTTTAAATATACGTAGCGCAGATAATGATTATTTCAATATGAGATACTGACCTGATAATCATCAAATAATAAAAATGTGTGAAACAAATTAAACAAATTAATAAAAAGCAAAAAGTCTTACTTATTAAATTCAATGCTCCGGGCTGTACGTTTTTATTTTCCAGGGAAGGGAGATCAATGAAAAGTTTAGATCTAGCTAAAGTTTTATTTATTACAGAAATGTGTTACAAATTCATTTATCTCTCTTCCCAGGAGGGCAGTGGAGTATGTTGGAGCATACTTACCCCCGGTATTCAAACACCTGCATCGGAGGCAATGGTGGACTTCAACCAGATCCTGGAATGTATAATGTTATTAATCCTCATATGGACCCCGAGATTAATGACTACGGCCAAGGATTAGATGTTACTGGTCCCTCACCGGGACCAAGTTGCGTAACTGAGACGCAAACAGTGCAAGAAACAGTCCCTGCAACAGCGCCCAAACGCCGGCGCACTAGCAATCCCCAATCGGAGGAAAATTTTCAGAGAGCTCTGGAAGCTGTACGATTTGGGGGCATCGGTTTTTGTAAGGCAGCTCGTTTGTTCGGCGTTAATAACAGAACTTTATGGTTGGAATATAAAAAAAAAGGATATCCAAATAATCGACCTAGTATTAAGAGTCGCATTAAGCGAGAACATACGACGCCGCCGCCCGAACATAAAGATGATGTAGCTCATCCCGAACAACAAATGGCATTGCTTTGCCCGCCTCATCCCGTCCCTGTGGGATTTATTGACTCCCGCCCACTGGACTACCCAATCCAAGGCGTTCCACATAGTTCCCCTCTGAACATTCTCGGTGTAAATTTTAATTCAATGCAATAGAACGCGGCTAACGGGGCGTCAGACGAGTCGTTCTCTTTGTGACCGGAGTGTCAAGGCGCGGTTAACGGGATGCCCCCCGTCGCGCCTTCGCTATCCGGGTTTAGAACAACTTCGCACTCGTCAGGACTGACCCCGTCTTTAGTTGCTCTGTCAGATGGAACCTCATCATTCATGGTTTCGGCAGTTGCAAGCTCAACATATGCGTCTGTATTGGTCGAGACCACATTTATTACGGGTGCCAATCCATTTGCTAGGAGTCCGTTGTTAGCGACTCCGTTATACAGTTGTCTGGTATCTGGGATTACTACTGTCGAAATTCTGCCCTTTGGAAATCTGTTAGCAGTAATTGCATCATTACCGGTCGTTTTAGTGGTGGCAAAGACATCCACGAGCCTATCAGCTGGTCCATTGACATACGCGGCCCCATCAGTGGTGGCAAAGACATCCGTGAGTCCGTCAGTCGGTGCATCATTTTACGCAACTCTGTCAGAAGTAAATCGGTCATTCGTGGCCCTGTTATTGCAAATTCCATTTGGTACCATCTCTTCGATAGAGAGTTCACCTTTGACTGACACATCATTTGGAATACAATTTGCGGCTGCATCCAGAACAACTCAGAAATCAGGAGATAAATTAGTCGGTACTCCGTTATGTGTCTCCCAATTTGCCGAAATTTCAGAAGTACTCGATCTATCAGTCAAAATATTTTTTATGATCTGCGAAGATTCGTCAGCTGAAATTCTTTCATCCATGGCTCCAACAGGTGTAATCTCGTCTCTAGTGGCACTATTACCAAGAACTTCATTTATCAGAAATCCTTCAGTCGGAATTCCGTCTATCACTGAAATCGGAAAGCCGTCAATTCCATTGGCAGGATCTCCATCTGTCTCGGATTCGCTAAGTGAAACTCCATTATTCACAACACTTGAAAGCCAGTCATTCGATAATCCGCCAGACGAAACATCAACATTTGTAGCCCGATATGCTAGAACTTCTCTCACCGATCAGACAGTTGAATGTCCATCTCCCGGTGCCGATATAGTTAGAATTAAAACTTTCAGAAATCCGTTAGTTGAAAATCCTTTAGTCAAAGCCCACTCGGTTATTGACCCGATACCTACGATCTCTTCAAACGAATATCCGTCAGCTGAAAGTTCATCATTTGAGGTCCGGGCAGGGCGAGATCAGACATCCATGACAATGACATTCGAAAACTCTACGATAGTCGAAGCTCCATTAGTTGCGATGCTGACGGTTGTTAATTCACCACCCGTTATCCGTCTAATTGCGAAATCGTCATTCTCAAATCCTTTGTTAGTGACGTCGTCATCCGGGCCACTCATGTTTGGTGTCCTTTCCTATACGCCATATGTGGGATTGCCATTTGAATTACTCCCACGTGAACCACCTTCGTCTACGCGACTACCATATGTGACACCGTTCTACGCGGTATCGACATATATACCACTTTCTAACTCGCCACATTCAAGCCCGCTGCCATCTGCCCCACCAACATCTTACTCACCGTTGTCTAACCACCGCCGCCTGACCCACCACCATTTGACCCTCTGCCGTTTGACAAACCGCCATCTACCCCACAGTTATCTGACGTACTAGAGTATATACCGTTATATCCAATGCCGCCTGATCCCCACTCACCGATGTTCGATCCATCAACATCTGATCCAGCGCCGTCTGATCAGCCACCGCATCCACTAACTTTATACGTACCAGGGCCATTCGCGCGACCACCATTTGCGAATTCGCCGTATACACCATCGTCGTCTGAACCACCGCCGTCTGATCCGTTGCCTCATACGCCAACCTCAGTTGCCATACCACCGTATTTACCACTCTGGTATGTACTGCCGCCATATGTGCCACATCTGTTTGAACAACCACTCTCAAACCCGCGGCTGTCTGTTCCACCACCGTTTGATCCATTGCCGCATACGCCACAGCCGATGGACCCATCGCCGGCAGACCTACCGTCGTCTGATCCATTGCCTTATGCGCCAACCCCATTTGCGATACCACTGTATGCGCCATCTCTGTTTGAACAACCGCCGTCAAACCCGCGGCCGTCTGATCCACTGGCAACTGGTCCACCATGGTTTGATTTACAGGCATCTGATCAACCGACGCCTGATCCTCTACTGTCTGATACACAATCGCCTGAGTCACCATCGTTTGATCCACTGTTGTATGCTTACCAGCTATATGCGCTACAACCGATTGATCTATCAGTGTCAGAACCACCGCTGTCTGATCCGTTGCCTTATGAGCCAACTCCAGTTGTGATGCCACCGTATGTGCCGCTGTGGCATGTACCGCAGCCATATGCGCCACCTTTGTTTGAACAATCGCCGTCAAACCCGCGACCGTCTGATCCACCGGCGTCTAGTTCACCATAGTTGGATTCATTGGCATCTGATCAATCTCCGCCTGATTCTCTGTTGTCTAATTCACCATCGTTTGATCCATTGTCATATAATCACCAGCCAAAGTGCTACAATCCATTGACCTAATGCCGTCAGATCCAATGCCCTAGTTAATGTGATACCAAAGGATGTGCCGTTCTATCATGTACCGCCGCCCTATGCTATGTTTGAACCATAGAGTTACGTAATAGAGAAACACTCATTTCAAAATCGCGTCACCAAAACATAAATGTGCATGTGTGTGAAAAATACACTGATGTGCGTGACTTTTAGTGATGTCAAAGTTACGTCCATGTATTATCGACATGAATGTCGACTATTCCATCACAGGTTTCTTTGCTATATTCAATTCGTTCTCTTAATTAATTATTACATGTTAAATTAATAACACCATGCGAATCCTAATAACTTCTCTTTACTTCGCTTCTTCTAAACTTAACCTTATTTAAGAGGATAAAACAAAACGTGATTAAACGGTACTAAAGAAAACAATAATAATAATGCTTATTGGTTTTAATTAATTCTTTGATGTAAATCGATATAATTTATTAGAAAGCCCTCAGAAAGGAAATAACCAACAAATTTTGAAGGCATAGATTCTTCATTAACATGTCAGTGATTTCGTAGAACAAAATAGTTGCGCTTAAAATGTCTACTGTAAACTTTGTTAGGAACTCTACCTATCTGGTTTAACATTCGAATCCATTTTTCTTTTTGAACTGCATTTACAGGAAATCTTGAAGAAGAAAAATTTGTCAATAAAATATGAAATCACATTCGCCGTTAATAACAAATATAAAATTCGCCAAATTTTATCAATTTAAGAAGCTAATACTATTCTAAAGCCAAAGATGCAACTTTATATCAGTCCATCTACTTTCTGTCCAATGTGTTTACCAAACTGTAACCGAAACTAAAAACGTAAAATATGAACAAATCTAGGTAAAACAAAAAGTATTTATTTATACCTATTTAAAAATTATCCACTTATCGATAGATTTTGTGCAAGTCGTACACGAAACGGTATCAATTTCACGTACACAATGTCTTTTTATCTTACACATAAATATGAAAAATAAGTTATTATTCATAAAATGGAGTATTTACTGCATGTTATTAATCTTAATTTATATAATTTTAAGATCAACTTCTATGGAAATAGGCATCGTGAAAGTAGTATTGCACTATCAGTACTTACCTGTGTATTGCCTCTTTGTTTGGGTTATTGTTATAAGTAACCCTACAATTTAATACTGAACACGACACCATTATGTTTACTATTTTTAGGCTGATAAAATATAGAAAGATTGAAGTGAAACTAATAAAATAACAAATAGCAATTTTTTGACAGGAGAGTAATGGAGAGTAAAGAGTTTGAAAACAGTCCTACGGTAAATTTTCTTGAATCTCTTTCTCGCAAGTAGGATTTTTCGTAAAGATCGACATTTCTCTCCCACACTGTGTTCCTCTATTACTAGTATATTAACTCTATGGTTTTAACAAGCACCATCAAACCCATGGCCGTCTGGTCCACCATGGTTTAATCCACCGGCATTTCATCAACCGCCGTCTGATCCTTCGTTATCTGATACACTGTCGTCTAATACACAGTCGTTTGCTCCACTACCGTATGCTCACCAGCTATACGCACCATAGCCGATTGACCTACTGCCGTCTGAACCACTGTCATATGCAACATCGCTGTATGTACCACGGACGCAAATACTACCGCCATATGGGTCACCGCCGACTGATCAATCGCCCTATTCATCAATTTTATACGTGCCACTGCCATTTGCGTAATCATCACATGGTGGGACACTGGTGGATGTCACCCTCCGTTAGACCCACGGTTGTTTAATCCATTGCGTTATGCGTCAACGCCATTTGCGACACCAACGTATGTGCTGTTCTCGCAAGCACCTTCGCCGTATGTGCCACCACTGATTGAATAATCGCCCTCAGACCCGCCGCCTTTTTATCCACCATCGTTTGAGCCATCTCCTAACGCGACCGCCATTTGCGATGGCAGTGCATATGTCGCTGTCGCATGCACCGCCGACATATACGCCACCTCTGTTTGAACAACTGTTGTCCGATCCGCGGTCATCTAATCCGCAGCCGAATGCGTTACCGCCTTTTGCAATACCAACAAAAGAGTCACATCCACTTATATCGTTGCCATATGCGCTACCATTGTCTGATCCACTGCTATCAGATCCGCCACTTATGCGCCACCGCCAAATTGTTCCATCGCTATATGTGCTTCTTTTATTTACGTAACCGTCGTAACTATAATTGCCATATATGCAATCGCTATATGCTCGATATGTGCACCTTCGTCTTATGCGCTACTACCGTATGCAACACCACTACACTTGCAACTGATGTATAGGCTACGGCCATATGCACCCGAGCCATTTGTGAGACGAAGCCGGTTCATTCGTTAACATGTTGTTTACACCGCCAGTGTTTACGCTTCCTGTATTACGCTATTAAGCCATTTGCACCGCAACTATTTGCATTTCAACCATTCAATCCTCAGTATTTGCTACCACCATCATATACTCAATTCTTGTATGTTATTCTGTTATATGTTCATCAGTCTTACGCGCATTCCTCTTACATTTATACGCGGTATGCGATTCCATCTTATGCATTAGACACGTTTATAAATTTTCTACAACCGGTAGTATTGCCGTACTCGTATACAACTTAGGGCACCCATCATATGTCCGTACTGGGTTAAAATTATTAATCCCACATTTTATTTCTCAACTCGCGTAGCGAATCCGACTTCTTTATTTTTCGACTCCTAATGCACTGCCTTCTAATACTCCACTGCAAACACTAATTCTCCACGTAGAAGAACTCCACATCCTATTCCCCAGCTTCTTACGCTCGACCTTTTAATATCCCATCTCTTTATTTCCGAACTCATGCTTTACTTTTCAATACTTCACTTACTTTTTCGATATTACCTAATATTTAATCTTCCATCACTTCACTACCTTATTCTCCTAATCGTAATATTCCACCTACTAATAATTGTCATTATTATTATCCAACTCTTAATGCATAATGTCCCGGAGATCCCAATCCATCACGGCACGACATGTTTTCAGAAACTTCGAAAATATAAATATTGTTACCTTTATAATCCAGTATTAATCGGGGAATGTTATTGTTTCGGCGTATTGTAATGTTGTGATACCGGACGCTGGATCCGTAGCCGTCTATTTGCCATAATCAATAACGTATACGTAGATCTCATAGTAAATTAAGTAACTGAATCTGTTACAATCTTTTTTTTGCTAAGAGATTCCAGTAGGGTAAAGTGAAAATTAAGTGTGATAGTGACGTAATTATATATTGTACAATTCCCTCATATCATCATCGATCTTAAACTTTTTATGACTTAGTTTTAAGATGTATTGTGAATGGCAGGTTTCATTCAATTTTTCAAAACTACCTCTGTCCAAGTATTCTTTCGTATATTTTTACTTGTGTATTATTTTAGCAGCTACCAAAAATAGAACATTAACATTAACTGTGATTAACAGCACCAGTGAAAATTGTAATAGTGTGATTGCGTGTTTACACGCATAATCGGTGCTTTGTAAAAATGAACAATCATCGAATCGTATTATATATACTGTTTTGTAGTAAAGTGGTATGATTATGTTGCATAGTATTATTTTATATATGGCATTATTTGTAAAACTATTTAGGTCTTATTTTTGTATTTTTCTAGCCATTGAACGCATATTGGATTTGTTTTATGTAATATTCGTAAGTATAAAGTTTGATATGAATTTTAAACATTAAAGTGGCCCTAAATAGCTTTCTAATTAGCATTTCTCTCTATCTCAATATCCACCTCACGATTACGATACATACATATCGAAATATTTTTGAGATGTCATGGAAATTATCCTAACATTGAATTACTCAGATTGTCACTGTAAATGAATTTAAAAATTTAGGTATATTTGACCTAAAATAAGACTCCGAATATCGATTTCTTGTCTATAATTAATTCATTCGAATCAAAAATGGTATAGTATAATCACTTTACCATAGTTCATAAATTTATATATTATATATTTAGAATTGGGCATGTGTTATACAGTTTTTTTATGTAATTAGTAAATGGGGCTGCTTTGAATCGCTTAGGGGGATATCGTAATGTATCTTCTAAAATAAATTTCCATCGCTATGTAAACTCGTTAGCGTTTCGTATGTCGAAGTTCGTAAGTTATAACGGCTCTAGAATCAACAAAATTATACTACTCTCAAAAAAATTCCGTAGATATTAATTAGGTTTATTTATGTAATGCATAGCTTTGTAATAGCTCTAAAAATCAGTAAATATTCACTATCATCAATAATATTCGGTAGATCTTAACGATTTTAAAAACTGAAAAATCCCCGCGTCTATTTTTTTTGTCAAGATTCGAGCTTTGTTTATGACTTTAATACTTAGTGATTTGAAAATCTGTCAATCAAACTTGCACGCACGTCAGTTTAAGTTATATGCGTATGAGAAATTAACTATAATCGTTTTCTTCGGAAAGGAAACATCAAGTTGTCCATAATGTTGTCGTACGTGCATGATGTCTACAATCCACACTTGGTCAATGTGATGGACTGTGGCCTTAACGCCCTTTAATTAGTAGAGGAGACTTGAGCCCACAAGTGAGACAGTTATGGGTTGTGATGAATTTTAACTTTTAGGCCTAGTAGTAAACTTATAATAATATGTAGATACAAACGGTATGGCATATATATAAAACTTATTGCATGTGTGAAATACAGTGCTGACTTACCGTTTCAAATTATAATAATTATATAAAGTAACAGAAAATCATCATCAATATTTGCTAGGGATGTTATGGATATGACATTTCTGATCCGGATACGGATACGGATATTTAAATAATATTTTACCGGTTTCGGTTACGGATATGGATATGAAATTATTTCGGATTATCCGATTGTTTCGGATAATTTCGGTTATGGATATTAGATGATTTACGACTTGGAACTAAAATATAATCCATTTACAAAGTTTGACTTTGTTTTTAGGTATTATGTGATATTATAATCACCGAAAAAACAAATTAAATAATAAAAACTATCTAAGATGATACCGACGCGGTTAATGTATTGGCTCGGTCAGCGTAAACCACTCATAACGTGATTTATTTAGAGTCTGCCTCTATCCGAAATTATCCGAAACTTTTTTATCGGATTCGGTTACGGTTTAGGATATATTTTTATTTCGGATATCCGATAGTTTCGGTTACGGTTACGGAGCTCCATAACATCCCTGATATTTGCAAATTGATGTTAAGATTTTTCTTTTGGTGACAACTGCTTGTTGTCAATTACTTACTAATACATTAATACTAACTGAAAACCAAAATTCATAGTAGTAATATCTCCACATCTTTGTCACGTTGGCTATATCATGGTTTATTGTCTAGGGACGTAAAAGTAGTATTTTATATAAGAATACGTTAATTTGTAGCCGATATGTAATTTAAATTCTAGTTAAAATAAGATTTAATTTCGGTCAGGCCACTGAACTCACTGAATTTCCAATTAATTTCTACCGAAACGAAGTTCGAATTTGGTAGCTAGGTTCTATACGTCATAGAGAGCTGAGCTTTAAGTGTATCTTTAGGTATTCGCGAGTGAAAAATGAGTAATGAATTTCTTAGTTTTCACGCATGTTTTATTATTTTGCAACAAACAAACGAGAGCATTTTTTTATTATACATGCAACATTTTTATTATACAACTTAATTATGAACTCAATCCATAGCCATTATTTTTGTCAATTTCTCAAGTCAATCGATCAATTGTGAGATTGAGGAGTTATTTCACTTAGCACGGCGGTTTCTTATCGTATAAAAAGAATCAGACGTACTCGACTGTAGGCTTTTATCATATACTGTGGAACTTAATGCCGAATTTAATTATATTTTTCCAGAGAACGGGAGGCCAAAGCAGGTAGATGCGCGAGTATACGATTCGAGGGCATATTAATACAATGGTTATATTTAGGTATTAGTGAATTTTAACAAAGCAATATGCTTTTATTTAAAATGTTTATATATGTGCATAGGATATTTTCGTGGGCCGAGATTAGATTTCCTATCAAAATACGTGCACTACGTTTAGGGTAAGGTTTTAACTATCGATCAATAATAGTCGGTCTCTGATTCTTACATTTCCTTAGTATTTTGTTTTCGTACCTTATCACAATATCAGATCTCGACGTGTAAAATATTATAGTTTATTGTATTTTTAGGACTTAATTACTATCACATGCATTTATAGGCTAAAATAGTATGGTAAGGAATTTATTAAGTGAAAAAAATTGATGCCTGAGTATCGAGGACGTCTTGAAAAGTAATAGAAGTTAATGTATGTCGATTGATATTAATCCTTCATCTAATTTTATTGTTGCTCTATCAGACGAGAAGTGGTAATAATTCCTAAGATAACTGTTATTATGAATGGGGCGTATAAGAAAAGCTGCACTTCTACTAGTCGTAAGTTGCAAGGAACCACGATTTTTTGAAGTTTATAAAGACGTTTTAGTGTCTCAGGGTTTGTCATTGTGCTCGAACCTCACTACATTGTTCACAATATGCGATTTTTTGTTGCGCACAAATCCATAAAACTAAAAAGCGAAGTCTAAGGTTTTTTATTAGAATATATTATTTTTTATTATTTATAATTATTACAGTATTGCAAGACTGTCATTATTCACCAATAAGAATAGCATCCGTTCACTTTAAATTTTAAGAAGTAATTTTATTTTTCTATTATTCTAGATAGATATACAGCGATCCTTTTTGTTTTTTAATAAGTGAAGATCTCTATAATTTTCGACTGATTTTTTTTACAATTTAAATGAGGTTTACCAACTTCTAACAAATTACAACTGTTCTTAATTTGGAGTTATGGTGGATTTGATAAATTTAGTAGACATTGAAAGTGCTGGATAGTTTTATTGTGATAGCATCATATTAGACTTTACTACTGTAGACACGCAAAAGGAATGTAGACGAGCAAATGTCTGATTATATAACTTATAAATATATTCACATTTGTAAATATATTTGTATATAATTGACTTATAAATATAAAATTAATGCCTATGCACACACTATTATATTATATATCTAATACTACGCAGGCAAAACATGATTGATTTTGTGCGGACTTTTACGATGTTCTGACTATAAATTTATTATGGCAAAATAAGCAGTGCCATATTTTTTTTTCTTTATATCGAATTATAATAATTATCGAACTTATGCAATTACGTTTTATTGTTTAAAATTGATAAATATTCCTGAGACCAGTGATTTTTATTTTGCAAGATTTCAAGTGATTATAGATCATCTATCGTTATTTGCGAATTACATCGCGATGCAATCAGATGATAATAATGTAACTTGTAACTTTTTATTACATTAATGGTTAATTACGTTTTTATCGGCTGTTTATTTTGAACATATATGTAAATTATTAAGGGTATTAGAAAACTTGCTCCTACTATCACTGTAATCGACTAATTAATAAAACATGACTTGTGCGTAGCACTTCTTAGTAATTGTTCTTTACCAAATTAGGTAATAAATAATTTGGTTATTTTGTAATTTTATTTATTCAATATACCTTTCCTTTTTCATTTCTTTCAAAGCGTACACAAAAGACTATTTCTTCTAAAAATTATACAGTTATCTTAACGACATGAAAATCAAAATTAGGTCTGGTATATTGCTGGCCGAGGAATTTTCTTCTCAATTCCTTTCATATTACAGCTAGTTCATATATCAGATGCGCTCACGCGCTTAAGAAGAGTGCATCTTGATGCAAACCAGATGCAATTGCTGCAAATGAGTACAACAACGCGCATTTACTGGTGACGGAAACGTCTATACGCGTCTAAAATATGCATCAATTTGTAAGCACACTTCACACAAATAAATATATTTGGTTACGCCACTAATGACTCATTAGAACAAAAGAAATTTACTTGCTTTTATGCTCAATGATAAACTGTCTAAATCACGTTATTAAACTATTACATAATTGTAAATTTATATATAAATTTGTTAAAATGAATATCGCTAGAATAAATTCTTGAAACTCGTAATTAATTGATTCTTAAATTTTTAAACTTCGGCCCCATAGATCGATGGAAAACGATAAATTAGTAGTTTTACACTGAATGTAATATATTCATTCAGCGTTCATTTATGGGGCTTGATGTTTGTGTTATATTCACGCTTTATGTTTTCACAATGAGGCCCCACAGTAAATATATAAAATACATGATTTACCTACTGGAAAATTAAGAAAAAAGACAAGCCTCCATATAGAGGGCAAAATCTACCGACACGGAGAGTAGAAAAAAAAGTAAATTATCTATTGACTAATAAATATTATTGACTAAGGCAAGAGTGAATAGGCTTTTTTTAGTTTATGTGCTTTACCATCTCATTTAAAAGCTACATCGACACTTACTATCATGTGGTATGGTAATTGTTGGGATTTAATGTAAGGCAGTGTAATATGTATTTTGAGCTCATATGTAGAAATTTAATAGTTTCAGTAAAGTCACCCTCTATAGTATAATTTTTTTCTCCCTTTATTTTGGGTCATAACAGATAAGCCGGCTAGGGCGGTGAGCATGTTGCGCGGGCGCAACGCCATTATCGATAAAAACAAATGAGTCATCGAAGGCAGGTGCACGGCGGCGGTGCGGTATACAAAGGATGCTGTGATTTTGTTATGTTATGATCATTGTTTGTCAATTGTTATGTAATTTGTTTTTCATCATTACCCCCACCTAATAACTGCAAATTAATGCGATGCTAATTTAGTACATATATCGAAGAGAAAATAAGTGTTTTTGCGCATTCGTTCTCTGAATTTCTTTAGTGACACAATGGCTACTCCTTTGTTTTGTACCAAAACGGCAGAATTTATTCAAAATAATATTTTGCCAGTTGGCACCAATATACCAGCACAAGCACGTGTTGTTATCAACAATGTTTTAACATTTTTCACTGAAATGAAAATAGATCCCAAAAAGATACAAAGTGTTAATTTCTGCCGTTCTCGTGAACTTGCTGCGGCGATATGTGGTGTGAGTTTTAGAACGGTCGACAAAATTAAAAAAGAGTGTGTAAAGGGAGAAGTTAGCTCTCCGCGAGAAAGCGTCTATCGGCCTTGTACAGTAACTGCGTTAGACGACTTTGACAAAAGTGTAATTAAACAATTAGTTTCATCGTTTTATTGCGACGGTGAATATCCTTCTATGGCAAAAATTTTGAGTAGAGCAAAAGAAAGAGTTGACGGATTCCAGTGTTCTATTTCTTCTATATGTAAAATACTCATATAACTTGAGTACAAGTACTCACAAGCTCCAGATGGTCGTAAACAATTGATGGAACGGACTGACATCGTTTGTGCGCGGCTACAATTCCTAAGAAAACTCAAGAACCTGAGAGATAGTGAAGACACTCGACCAAGAATTTATTTAGATGAGACTTGGGTGAATTTGGCTAGACAAGGATGAACAAGGTGGCTTAAACATAAAAACGGAAAAAGGGGACAGACTAATCGGTAAATATACTTTCATCTTTTATGAAAGAAATACGACTAAATCATAATATAATGCAAAATATTATATTAATTTAATTATGTTGTTTCAGTTTGTCATGCAGGCTGCGCAAAATATGGTTATTACCCGAAGCCAGATGGGTATTCCGCGCTGTGAAGTCTCAGAACGAGGACTACCATTCAGAAATTAATGCCGAAGGCTTCACACACTGGTTTACAAAGCTGCTGCAGTCTTGAAGAACCATCAGTCATCATAATGGACAACGCATCCTACCACTCCCAGCAAATAAATAGGACACCGAAATCAGCTAACAAAAAGAGTTAAAATTCAGGAGTGGTTCTGCGAACACGGGATTGAGTTTGGTGATAGTGAACTCAAGCCAGAACTATTACAAAAAGTATTTCAGATATTATTATTTAAAATTTGCAGGTGCAACGGAACCGACCAGAAAAAATATACAAATTGGATCAGTTAGCCTTGGAGTCAGGACACGAAGTGATTCGCTTACCAACTTACCATTGCCAATTTAACCCAGTTGAGTTGGTATGGGCTCAAGCAAAAAATGAAGTTGCCACTAAAAACAGCACTTTTAAAATAGCAGACGTTGAAGTGTTACTGCATGAAACAATTTCGAACGTTTCGCAAAAGAACTGGGAAGATTGTGTGAAGCATGCAGAAAAACTCCAAGATGAAGACTTGAAGAAATCTCATCTGGCAGAAGAATTAGTAATTCATGTGGATGACGATGACTCTGATGACTCCGATGTAGAATTTTAATGTAAATACTTTTAGATTTAATTTTACATATAAATATTTATATTTATTTTTAATATAACTTGTTACATTCTAAACTTTTGTAGTTATAGTTTTTTAATACATACATACCCAATTAATAATTTATTTTAAATCATTATTATTCTTATTTTAATAAATACGTTGTTTTATCTATTTTTCTTTCATTTTTATCACAATCCCACATAATGACTAAACTAAATACACTATCCATAACTCTTATCGACAACAATAATGCGCATCACTATGCCCGATGGTATGTTAACACAAAATTTAGCAAACATTAATGGAAAACCATATTCAAATAAGATCAAAAGCCATCCGCGTTTATCATAGCGGTCCCAAACTGATTACACTTAAAATATCTAAATATTTTTTTTATTAATACCCACGTTTACAAAAAAGTTATTGTTGAGAAAAAGAATGATAACGTATCGAAGTATAAAACACCATGCTCAAATTTGTTACATTTATTCCATCAGAAGCATTCTGTCCTCAATCGGGTACCCGATTTAGGCGTTCAAAGTATAAGAGGCAGAGCCGGGTGCAGCCGGATGACCGCGAACTGCGTCGCCAACTGTCGGAGCCACCGCCGCAACTCGTTGTTCCCACGCTACAGAAACACGAGTCGTACCCACAGTACACACCCAGGGTATGTTCTCTATCGTTTTAATATTATACTTAAATTAATTAGTATAGCTTCCGAGTAAATAGGTAGGTATAATTTGCAGCCGTTTTTTTTTCATATTAGAAAATTAATAGAAACTTAATTTTTAGACATGAGATGATAGCAAATTAGGTAACTATTTGAATATTTACCTCATACAATCATGATAATGTCCACTGTAAACTTGGCATATTTAATATATGCGTAAAAAACTGTTGTATCATGGCATTGTTAAGCATATATAACTTTAATAATAACTCTAATAAATCTATATATAACACAATAGATACAGTGATACACAATGAGACCTACAAGGTCTCGTTTGCGAAACGTACCTCGTTTGTCTGTAAAATCATTAAAATTAATGTTGCCAGTGGCGCTTAAACTTTTATTATACACGGCGTTAAAATAGAAAACTGCGATGGCATGTAACTTACTGCTAAACTTAGCTGTTTTTAACAATTCTAACTTAATATTCCAAAGCTATTGACTATCAACATTGATTGAACTCACGTATGATTATAGTAGGTAGTACTTTCATGATAAAAATTACGACTGATATGATATATGTCAATGTTTCTAGAACCGTCGCAATGAGGACGAGATGGGTTCCTTTATGATCCGAGCGGTCGCTGTGGTGAACCGGCAAGCATCAACCACCACGTGTACAACGACTTCGTTCGAGACGGCCGTGACTGATAGCGTAGCAGCTCACACGCAACGTGCGAGCCACACGCCTGCGGTGCGTCTCGGCCCTCCCCTTAGCTGTAACTTCTGCTGGAACACTAAGGACGACAGCGGCAGAATGATTCGACGTAAGACCCAGTACCATTGCCCCGAATGCCGCACAAACCTCTGCATCGTGCCCTGCTTTCACGAGTACCACGACGGCAATGAATCGGACGCGGCTGCTAGCGCCAGGTGAGCCTACGTTTCCGTCATAAGGGAAACGCGATCGCACGTGGATAGTTAAGGCTCCACACGGGCAGACGTCTCCAAATATTATCACGTTTCTCATGCGATTCCATAGTAGGTACAGAACCTACTGGAATAGGAAGTTACATGCATTGAGAATATATGTTCATGGATTGTCAGTGTTTGTGCGGTTTTATTGCATTATTGTAATTGTACTACAATTGTATTCGTATGCACCGTTTGAACCGCATAGAATGTTCCAGATAGAATATTTCGTGAATAATTATACTATAGAATATTCCGTGACTAAAGTAGACTTATGGTTAAGTAAGTTTCAGAAATTATTATCAACCTTTTGTCTCGAACTATCTTACGTTTCAAATGATTACCTATCATTGTGCAATTAGTTATTTATAAATATTGATGTGTTACCAGTAAAAAAATTGTATAGCTGTCTAAATAATACTAACAAAAATTTTATGTTGATGTCGAATTTTTTACCTGTACTGTATTATGTTTCTTGTATCTGAGAGATAATATTTGAATACAATCCGTTTGTTCTATCGATCAATCGATTTACGTAGAAACAGGCGTTATACTTCATAAATAATGATGTGTATCACGTGTATACAAGGTAATAAATGAATAAGTATACAATTTTATCGATAAAATGCCACATTTTGATTTTATCGATGTGAAGATATTGAAGTAGAAGTTAAAGCGGGTAGAGTAAGTTCAGGTTAAATGCTATATGGATTATAAAATATTATATTAATGATCAATTTCCAGTGAAGCAGTTTAAAATATATTCTGTGACTTGAATCTAGATGTGCATTTTTTCTAAATAACAAGACTATCGTTATATGCTATTAATAAATACTACGTAAATATTAATTATTATTGTACTTGTGACTGACAAAATTTACTACAAACGTGATATTCCTACGTCCTTCAACGTATGTTTTCTTGTTCAATTATTAAGCAATATTTATTAAATCATTAGTAATCATATATTTATAACTAACAAAAATTATATATAACGCGCTTTTAAATGTTTACACGTAGTAATTATTTTAATTTTCTACATTACTCTGTCAATGGACAAAGTGAATAAATGTTTTGTATTCATAATAATATTACCAATGCTATACTTCTTATTACCTAAATATATATATATATATATATATATATATGTGCAATGACTTCAACATTGGAAGTGAGAATAGTTGTAACTTTAGATACGTTTCAGAAACGTTTAGGTCATTTGTAAATAAAAATATGAGAGGAAAATAAAATGGATAAGATGTTTTATATTATTATTTTTATATGGATGTTTTAGCTGTAACAGCAAAATGTGTTAGTGTGTATGACTTTTGAATTATTTTTGGGAGGTATTTAATATCGAAATGTGATCAGTATGTTTTGGTAATCGTAAGGGACAAATACTTTTTTGGTACATACATTTTAATATAAGGACTTGTATGAATAAGCACATTGAATAGGGACCTACTTTTAGATTGTATGTATTAGCAGCGTCAATCTTTTATATTATTTAACAAAAAATAACTAAACAAAATGTCTTCTTCCACTAATTAAAGGAAGTTGTATTGTTTCGTGGGAGGAATAATATCTTGTGCCAATACGTAAAATAATGATGTTCGTTTCTGTATAACATTAACAGTATAATTATGATTTCATATTTATGTTGTAAATAAAAATATTATTAAAGATTATATACCTATATAATAATTAATTACTGTTTATCATGTGAATGGTGGTGTCTACTTTATTATTACAAAAACGAGTAATAATGCTTTAATTAAACTTATTTTACATCAACAAAGTTATGTGCTTGTAATGAAAATTACTTATATCACAACTAAATGAGCGAGTACCTCGGCCCATGATTATATGAAATTTTAACGAATATGAATACTTCTTCAACGCTAACAACAGTGCATCCTCAGGCTGAGTAGACTCTACGAGTGTTAACCGCAAAGTGAGAGACTCTTCCCTTTCTCTTCAGCACTCCTACAATAGTTATTGATTATATATTAAAGTGTAAAGTTAACGGGTGTCATATATGCATAAAAACAGTGTTATTAATATAGTTCAATATTTTCAGAAATTTTAAAATTTTATAGGAAAATTCTGGTACTACAATTTTTGTAGCTGCTTAGATTATTTATGTGTTAATAAATATGTATATACCTATTATAATTAAATTGTTTAACGTATATTACACTAACTTTTTTGATGTATCATTAAGTCTCTACTGGTAATATGAAAACAAAATTTTGAACTTATTGATATGTGACCGTTATGTTTTGTATATTATTCAACTTATATCCAGAGAGTGATAAAAATTTACATATTCAAATATAAATTTTTGTATTTCCTATTTTTAGTCAAATTACTTTTTGAACTGTAACAGTCTGACATTATAATCCCTACTATGAAATTAATATGTTTGTACATAAAGTAACAAACTGTGTCTATAGATACTTCTTAACGTTTAAGCATTGAGGAAAAAATGCACTTTTAAATATAAATTTACGAACAAAATTTCTTCCAGTTTTCAATTATTGTTTTCTGGACGATTACAGTATAAGTGCATTTAATTATAACGAAGCTGTTGAGATTGCTTGAATGTGCCTAGGTACACCTCAATGGTTTTAGTCCTTGTAATTTAATCGAACCACAAAATCATATGTATGGTATTTATATATTTTCAGAGATCACATTGATCTTAAGCGTCCCATAAAATTTAATGAATGACGAAAATTAATCTGTAAAAATTTAGATAGTTTAGTAACTGATCTATAAATCCAGATGTTTGATATAGGCATTCAAATTTTTAGTTTGTTGTTCACGTAATTTTACATAAATATGTGTGTTAGATAAGTGGCAAGCGCAAGTGGCGAGTGGGTTGTAAATAGTTTATCTTGTGCGTATATCACAAAGAAAATACACATTTGAATTACTTTATTTGATGTGGAACGGATTCTGGATTCGACACTGTTATCGTTTACTGATGAACCTATTGTCTTTTTACATTGAATATTACCTCTAAGTGTGATAACATTATACATAAAGAGACTTAGATACCCTAGCTAGATCCTTTGTTAGAATTCGTATTTGCATATATTATACCTTGGTACATACCTACTCGGAAATCTCGAATGCTTGTAGCTCCTGCGCTCGCCTAAATCTAACGCATTTTGTATAGAGAAGAACATTATGTAATATGCATTTTCTGTGCAAAATTTCTGGGAAACTAATCAAAATCAATTATATATATACCTAGTCTGTTCCGGTTAATGGAGTGTTTGTTAGAGAATAACCCACATAACCCGGAACTTTTTTCGAAAGATACCGGGTAGTTTTTTAAAGAAACTGTAACTAACAAGGTTTTTGGCAGTAGATTGAATAAAAACATGTTGTATCAATAAAACATTAGTTACTTGTAACCATTTCTAATATAAATATATAAATAAAAATTGTACTTACGTCCCGAAATAATTACTTCGTCCTAGTATATGGGACCACAAACAGTTCTCAAATTACAAATCGGATTTCGTTTCTTTTAAATCAAGAAAACGAACTTTTGTTAGCAATAACTTAGTTTTACTATGATTCCTCATTTGATTCCTGTCTTGTAAACTTTATAACTAAGTTTCCTTGACATAAAACACGATATGTTTAAATGATTTTAAATTCTTCAGACTTGTTATCTGTATCAATGGATTTTTAAGTACCTATTGCGGATCCATTAGTTATTTATTGATTACACTATGTGCTTATTAATTGCCATGTAATAATTTTGGTGCTATTCTCACAAATGTAATTTGTAAGTTGCATTATTTTTAGTTTTGAATGTTTGAAATTTACAACATAAAAGAAATTATGTTTGAGTAACCTTTTATGTAATGTTCTACTTTAATCAGATTTTTATTTTAGCGCATCTTTGGTCTTGGATTCATGTCAAATATAATCGAATGAGAATGAAGATGAATAAGGTACGTACATATGCGAGAGCGCCGCCGACCTTTTGCGAAAGTAATAAGAATTAGACACTTTCATTAATTCACATGACGTTTGACTATAAAATTTAAAATATAACATGGCTAACCTTAATTTTTTAGATGAAATATAATTCAATGTAAACATATAATTGAAAAGCGAAATTGGATAAAATTGGTTGAGATTATCGTATCGAAATCGTAACTGCATTGAACTAAACATAATAAATTGGCAAAAACTTTTTTATTCATGTACAAGTCGCAAGATAGCTTTCGTTAATATCAATTACTAAAGGTAACTAATTCGAGAGGACAAAAGCAGACATAGATGTTAGCATTGATATCGCTGGATTTAACGGTTGTCTGAAGGTGCGACCCGAACTAGTTTTTATGAATTCATTAAAATGACGTTACGTATATTTAATATGCTGTAGCATAAATTGAAATCTAATTTAAGCTCAAAAAGTTTCAGTAAATACGTTTTAAATTACTTTTGTACGTACATTGTAAGTAAATTTATATAATTTTGTGATCAACACTGGCTGGAGCTGCAATTAGAAAATGTGCAATGCTAGTCATAAATTATGACATAAGAATGTTTCCAATATCTGTAACATTAATTTTGTAATAGCTGCTGTGAATGTGTAAATGTCGTGCCTATTAAAAGTAATTCAAGAAAATTTGTGTTATTATTTATATGCTTAAGTTTATATTACGTAAGTTAATTACTTTTTACACACACTATACTATATGTAAGTATTTTACAATTATGTACCATTAAAATAACAACGTTGAGCCTGTTACAGAAGTTCCTTCAGATGTTACTCCTGTGGGACATCTCGTCTCACTGGCATGGTAAAAGCTGACTGTGTTAGTAGTGTATAGGTTTTAGTTTGCCTGTCGATATCCAACGCTTCCAGCGTAGATTATCTTGTTTGATCCATTTTCAATAATAAATCTAAATAAATTATCAATCTGACGAGTTTATCTGGACTTAATCCTTCTGTATAATGAATTGAACAAATATCCATAAAATATCATACAACACAATAGATACAGTTACCTTCGGACGTACCGATCCTGCACTTGTAACATGAAATTGTAAAACACTATTAAATGTGAAAAATTAGAAAACAATTGATGTTAAATATTTATATCTCCAAATTCAAAATGAAAACGGAATTCGATATACTTAATGTTCGTTTATTTTAAGCAAATAATTTGGATCATCAAAGATAATTTTTCTATTTGACTTGAACATACCATAAACAAAACGTACTCCCTATAATGTGAACGTCGTACTATCATGGTGACTGACAAAGGTATCTATTCTGAGGTGTGAATGAACTTAACGTAATGCTTCATGACATGTGAATTTTATGTGAATTATAAGCATCAAATTAATATATCAGTAGTAAAGGAAATTATTACTTTTATATGTCCTATTTATTTGAGGGTTTGATTGTATAATTTCTGTCAATATTGCAATGCAATGATCTTTCACACGAACATCTATCGCCGTCTCCCATTACGTCCTTCCGTCCACGGGTAAACAATAAGAAAGATACACCTATCAATTGGTAGATTATAGAAACGCAAAACACTACTGAAGGATTGAAAATTTGATCTCCAGTACGGATAAACCATAGATAGATAGAATATTTAAAACGGCCGTTGGGTAAGCATTTAAAGACGATAAGCGTAATTAAAGGCTTATTTGCAAATAAGTGTACTTATATAAGAGCGCATCGATAAAGAACATTTTGTAACGGATCTAATAATGAAAACATATTTATTACCTCATACGTGATTGGATTACATGTTTGTATTCAAATTATGATATATAATGCAATTAAACAAGAATACTACATATACAAAATATATTCGCAGATCACAATCGGTATGCCAACATCAGATGCATGTTATTTGACATATATGTTACGAAATAACTTCTATATCCCTAAAAAGGTACATACACCTTAAAATATGTATAACGTTTGTAATAAATTTATTCATGCTAGATAAATAAATAAGCATCTAGAATTAAACATAATATCTTCATTTAAATTCTATATTTGATGTCGCGGAAAGCTCCGTCCGGAAACTGCAGTTACATTCCATAATGGATGTTTTATCCTTAGGTGTTTCAAATTTACACCGAACAGGTAAATTATAAAATACGAGAGTAGAGATGTTGCTATACGTACATAATATACTGATAAGCTTAGTACGATTAATATTTTAATTGTTTTAATAATGTTAATGTAGGTACAGTCGGGATATACAATGTTAATAAACTTATAAAATTAGCTATCCGCTTCATTCATCAGACGAAAAATTAAATCATCCACGTAATTAAATACAATAAACCCTTAACAGCTATAATGCATGCATGAAATAAACCCATGCTACTCAAGTGATTTTTAATGATAAAATTTTAATCGTTATTCAAAATGTAAAATAACATTCGTTCCATAGTAATCAAATAATTAAGACTTATAATGAAATATGCACAGATTATAAGATAAATGGCAGCTATCACTGGAGAAACGAAAAAATAAAATTCGTGATTGTCGAAAGTTTTTTGTGGTAAACTCACTAAATGGTGACGTGCCGGTTACGAACTATGAAATACAGTTACACACGTAAAAATAGTATGTGCATAGTAGATAAAGGATTTTCTTATAAACTGTGCTTGACATGATCGCATATAATAACATTGTAATAAATGTTTCACAGAACTTATGATTTGATTGAAAATGTCAGATCCTAAAAAAATGTTTCTAATAGTATATTTTACTAAGGTACAAGAAAATTTCATTTCATTATCATAATTTACAAAATAACGTTGTCCTAAGAGTTAAGCGATAGTAGTCCAGAAACAGAACAAACTATGGGAATAACTTACTTGGTTCTAATGATATATTGGTAACAGATCTGGCATTGAACATTTTTAGAGTGGCTACAAAGTATAAAGTAAAAATATCCGGAGAAAAAAATAAACATTTACTCAATTATTTTTTTACACGACAACGTTTGTTGTCTATTCAGCTATATTATAATATGCAAAAAATTAAAATCACTTCATTATATCCGAAAGCTGCAAAACTTGCTGGACACAAGTGGAATGATTCTGATACCTCTAATGGTCCTCTGCCTCTGCATTTCCGTTCAACATAATTTTTAGGGACATGCTTATCGTAATAATCTAAAAAATGTTTCCCCGAAACTTCCTCAACCTTATGAATAACAATTAACCAATCGTTAATTGGGTACACTTTTCAAACGTAAAAGTTTACGTTCAAATGAAGTGAGTGACTACTTACGAAATAAAAATAATTAAATATAAAATTCTAAAATTCTAGTATCGCGATCTGGAATGTTGAGATAAACATTTAGGATCGAGAAACTAGATTTTTAGATACAATCTTAGTATTCTGTCTTACATTTAATATACAGTCGATAATTCTCTAAATAAAAAAAACTAACATACAAGTAGCCTACAATTTCTATAATTTCTCATGAAACAATAATCTAAAGTTGATAATATATTATACTAACTAAGCATGGAAAGAAAGTAATTGAAAATCGCAGTTATTTCGTCTTCAACTTTCGCCTCCAACAAATATATACCTTTACTAGGGAAAATGTGAATTCAAATATAATTGTGAATGATCCGATTGAAATTAAGTATTAAAATTATTATTTAATATAATAATTTGGCAAGAAGTGTATGTCCCTAATTATTATCGGTAGGAATTTCTTTTATTAACTATATAAAATAGTATATTATTGTCCATGAATTACGAATGCAACGATTCGACGCTTTGTATAGTAGGTACGTGTACGTGGGTCGGTTTCAAATACGCTAAATAAGGTTTTGAATAATAATTCATTACACATTGCTTAGTACATTGCAGAAACAGTCTATTTACTTATTTATGTAATTATTGTTAGTTAAGAAAAGCTTGCAGAAAAAAAACAGAAAAATAAAAATACGGAAGACAATTATCTTAAATATTGAAGCTGAAAGAATGATAATGAAAATTAACAGAATATTTAAAAAAAAGAAGAGCAATATTAGGGAAATTATGATAAGAAATGGAAATTAAAAAGTAACATAACACATAAAAAAGAACTTTAATCATACAAATAGGACAAAACGCTACGCGTGATTTATATTTAACATTTATATCTTAAAGAAAATTTGACTTATTAAATCTAAGAAAGGAAAAATAAATATCAAAAGTAGGATGACAATCAAATAAGAAAAAAAAGTAAATTTCAAAGTTAAGAAAAATATAATGAATATTGAAGGTTTTTTAAATAACGATATTACTCAATTTTGTTTGATAAGTTAATCCTAAAATATTATACTTATATAGTTTTGTACCAATGTTCCTTTTAATAAGTATACACAAACCAAAAGAATTATGATATTTTACTTTAAATTTGTTAAGAAATGCTTAAATTATTATAAAAACCAACTATTATTCTTATTTTCCCACTAATTCCACAGAAACTTACAAGTCTTCAGAATTTATTTAATGTTACCAATGTACCCAGTCGCGTTACTCCAGTAATAATTTTCTTTTAACTTTAATTTAAGTGTTATATATCTTCTATTGATTATGAACAAAATTTTGCAGCTTTCCATAAATTCGAAATGTAAAATCGACCTCCGTTCTTTATTGCAAGATACTACGTTATTGTAGTAATATTTATATTTGTCACCACACAAAGCACATTCAATAATTTCTATTTTGTTTCATATAAATGACACAATACCTTACTCTACACATTACATATAAATGGATTAGGTATTATTCTACATAATATATTTTAATTATAAACCTAATTATACACCCGCATTTAATATACAATATATATAAAAAAGAATACTTTGTGAAATAATTCAGAAGATATAATCATCTAGAGGTAACTTCAGGAAAAAAATTTGCTAAAGTATAAGTAATTTTCCCTAATAAAGGTATATTTTATAACATTAAGAATTACTAGTCTATTTTAAATATGATCTAAATAAATACCTAAGACTTATATGTAAATACACTTATCCCAAATTTATTTACAAGTTCTATATTATTATGTCTAATAGGTAATCGTGAAATCCAATACATACATATAGATGTTCAAATATTACAAATATTATGACTGTTACAACCAATATTACGCATCAATATCCCACCCCGATTATTTAGAAGAATGTATTGCGGTTTCGGACTAATGTAATACCACCTCACTCTCTTCCTTGAATACTATAAATATGAAACAAAAGAACAATTTTTGGGGGACGAGCAGCAGTCTCATCCTGTGTATTTTATGACTGTAGTTTAAAGCTCTCTAGGGAAGAATCTATATTCAACTTCACTTAACCTGTAGTTATTGTAGTATATCAAGGGCATAAAATTGCAGTGTTCACGGAAATCGTCAAAATGGTGGAATATAATAATTTTGTAGTACCTTACAAAAATTTATCTAGGAAGAATTTATATACATACAAAGATAAATATATATAAATAAATATATGATAAATATATGTGACCAAAAAAGCGATAAATATGAATGTGGATGGATACAGCGCGAGAGTGGAAGGATGAAAAACTAAATCTATTAGAAGCAATATAAATGAGCTGTGAGTGAGCATAGTATGACAGGAAAGTGTGATGAATGGAAGGAAAAATCAGATTAAGGGATAAGGTAAAGCAGATGATGTTGATGATGATAAACATAAATATATAAACTTAGGTAAATGATAAAATTAAAAATAAGTTTTGTGAAAGTGAAAATAGTGAATAAATGTATGGTTGATATAAAAGGGCTCTTATAATAATTTTAAACTTTTTTATGTATCATCCATACGACGATAATATTTTACGAGTTTTACACACTCAACAAATGTAACAGTAAACGAAGCAAGCGTGCAGTCTATTTGGATATTATGAAAGTTAAAAAAAAATTGAAGTTGAATATACCTTTATTCTGAAATTACATATCGTAATAATATATAATTGTCTCGCAACCGAAGTTATCTCTAGCGTCGGATCTAGTTCAATAATATTTAGGGACTGAAATCCATTTTGTGTCAGCATTTTTTTTTTTATTTATCTAATTCCTCAGTCTTCACAAGTGTCTGTTTTAGGATTTTCCTCCGATTTTAACCTGAAATAATAAACCGCTGTTCAATTTAAACCCCAACTTTAAATTAATTAGAATAGTTGTCAATTTTGTGGTAAACAATATAAATTTTTATAGCAATAAATCCTAGATGTGCACTCGATTAAAAATTTACAAAAACTTGCGGTCGTGTATCATTTTATATAAAATGTTTTTGTAGAATAAAATAACAACGTAAACAAGTTTTTGTTTTTAATTAATAATAAATATCATTGCCGCGAGTACGACGTGCATTCCGAATACTCCGGATATCCGTATTTATGACATCGGCTATTTATATGCATTTATATTTATATGCATTTTTGATTTTTTTTTTATAGGAATAATACTGAAATTTAGTTTAAGATTATTACCATAGACGTTATTTTCGTGTTACAACTGTGTTTAAATATGTTTTTATTAATTTTTTATTTTTGTAGTAAATATATTATTATAATTTTGCAACAAATGAAAACGGTTTTATTTGCAAAAAGTCATCCTGTATCCCATATCAATATGGTGTACATATGATTATGGAAACACCGAAACATAAGTGGTAATTCGGTACCGATTTTCAATGATGCGGTTTTCCGTTGATATTTTTTCATTGCATAGAACTGGTAACAAATTCAGGATTACCAATTTGAATGGAACAATGTAACTGTTGTTCTACTTTTGTTCGTTACGAAACCTTAATGATTCTAAATCGTTAAACTCCTTCCCGTTACGTGTAGTTTCAAATCTTTCCCCTGTCTGACACTCTCCTAAAATCCATTTCAGGGACACCCTTCTTTTGATTCGTGGTTTCATTGTTGAACATTTCTGTCCCAGACAATTACTTCCTACAGTTACGTAATCAGTTTATTACCGTGAAGTGGCAGCTTACATATTCTTTGGGCTACTTGGGTTATTTTGGATTTGGACGGAATTCCTGATTTTGGAACTGGTAATCGATTATCTGAATTTTATATAAGTCCGTTACTTTTGGAATAAAACCATATTAAGTTAGTTTAATAGAATTAAATTATGACTTCCTTATATTTTTCTTTATCATTTACGTATTATACAACTTTAAAAACTATCAAAATAATAAATATTATTTAACAAATTTCGTTACAAGCTAAGGACGCTTCTTCTGCTTGAAATTTAAAGTTCTTTTTATTTTTTCGAAACTTATTGGAATTATGTCATCGTGATATAGTAGTTTTCGTCAATCAACATTCAGTTTGTTAGCAGACATACTCGTAGCATTATGGAATTAGGGGCCACAATCGTTTTCCTGATTAACAATCTTCGTTATAGAATACTCGTCCCTCCCATGGGCAGGATTTTGAATTTTTGACCTGGCTCTAGCCCTCCAAGCAACCTTTTCTAAGCTCACTTAAGACTTACTTTTGTATGCTTGCAGTCAAAACAACATTTCTAGAATTTAGTTTAGAAATCAAGTTGTGAACGTCTTAGGGAAGAGATATGTACAAGGCGATAGATAGATAATGTAAAAGAAAGTGAATTATGTATGATAAAAAAAAATAGAAGAGTATACTCACAAACAAGCAATGGGGTATAATGAGCTGAAAACAGTAATATTCAAAAGGATTCTGTATATTTTTTAACTATAACTTTATATGTAATATGAAATGTATAAAGGTGTAATTCCACAGAACGTGGCAGACGGCGACAACATGTGCCGCAATTACAACCGGCATTACTTTGCAGTATTATACATGAGTACGACTCTGATATATGAAACTTGACATGCAAGCTACTTGACATGCCATCATTTGTTGTGACACGTAGCGGCATACGGCACTTGCCACGCAAACACAGTATTGCGTAGCGCTAGGTTGACTGATATTAATGATTAATAAAATCGAAACATTTACTAGTTACTAATATTGATGATCGATTACCATCGCTAATATTTTCGTTGCAATTGGACATTGTAGTTGCCTGCATAACGCAGCTACCATCGTATACCTATATAAGTATATTTGGCTGTATGTATGGCAACACCCTAAATAAATGATGTAACAATTCTTGCACAAAAAAATATGTATTAAAATAAAATTATCAATACTTTAACATAATATCAATACATTCATAAGCCCCAGTCTAAATAAGAAAGAAATAAAACGGGGCTAAGTATTTTTCTCCTTTTCTATTTTAATTTTTGTTTAATTTCACTTTCAATCAATTTCGCTGCTACTTTCTTAATCTGCCAAAATTTTTGTCAACATTTTATACAACGATATTTAAATCATTTTCTCGCAACGAGCGCTCTAATAAAAAATATTGATTCACCTCTATTTTTTGTCATATTAAAATTAATTTATTGTTTAAACATTACTACTCTACTCTCGACTCCTTCTCAGTAAATTATATTTTAAATGAAAACCAAGATTCAATATGTAATCTATAGAACTTTGATAATATCGCGGACATTTCTTGAGAATAGATAAATAAATAAAAAGAACTACATGCGGGCAACAGTTAGTCTGATATGTGGTTCAATATCCGACACTTATTAACAGCGTAATGAAATAAAAAATAATAAGAAAGTCAATAACAACAAAATTGCAGCGTTTGAATATGCATTAGTGTATCGAAGTCACAGCCGTGAGTTAATGATGTCGTGACGTACTTGCAATGCCTGCCGCTTGCTTCGGAACCAATACATCTGAAGCCAGATTGCAAGTACCGTCGGCCGTCTGCCGCGTCCCGCGGAATCGTACCATAATTATGAGTTGAATGAATAATTCACAGAATTCAACATGTCATACTTAAATTAAATTATTTAATTTTTCTTAATACAATAAATCAAAATTATTAGGAATATCTTAAATGTCAATAAGTATAAATGTACCTTGCCAATGATAAAATAATAATTTCAAATGGGTGCCGTGATTCCGGATATGGCCTTCTGAATGCAAAGCAACTCACAAAATTCGCATTCTCCCTTTATAATATTAGTATATGGATAAATTATAGATTACATGACAAGTCAGAATTAATCAGTGTTCAAGTACTTATTACCGTTTATAGCTGTAACTTTTGAATGATGTGACCAATTTATTATATTTGCTTCGTCTAAAGTATATAAATATCAGTATTTCCCAAACTTTTTTCGCTCTCCCTTAATAAAACTTTTCGTTTATGAGTACCCCTCTCCTGATTACTACGCACCTATTCCTAAAATTGTGCCTCGTTTCTCTTAAGGTCTAGCACTTTAGTAAGTTATAAGGTTCATTTTAAAGTACATATTGTAGACATGATATACATTATGATAATGTTCTTTTAAGTTAATTGTTTTAACTTTTCAGTATTTCCGCCATTACCAATGTAATTTTTACGTACCCCCACTGGGACCCCCCTTACCCCCAGGGGTACGCGTAACACAGGTTGGGAATCGCTAGTCAACACGATGGTTCATATTATCTTAGAAATATTTTTTTACGTTTAACGGAGCGGGTGTTCTGCATAAAATAAACATCATCTATAAACAATCAAGCCGCAGCCAGTGATATCGATAATCAGGTTCATAAATGCTGATGGAATGTAGTCGTTTAGGCGATAATATAAAACCCAAATTTTAGTACACGTATATATGCTAATATGAAAATATTAACCAGAGTCCTCTCATGATTTGAAATAATTAAACCAAGTGACAACATATTGATTCCATAATATGCCCAGAAGGATGGAAATCGAGATTGCAATGTGACCTATGTTTCAGGAGAACGATTTTTTTATTACAATGTTTTAATTATTTAAAATCATTAGTGATTTTAGTTTTATTAATCCTTATTTTAAACATTTGCATGTCCTGAAGTTTTTATATTTGATGAATTTTCATATATTTTACGACATTGTTGTCCAAATTGAGCTGCGACGAGATCATGTTTATAGACGGGGAATAACGTCCATATCAAGTCTATTCAAAGGCAAACAGAAATTACTAAATCAATCAGTTAAAATTGGTACACACATTAACACAATATTGAATATCAGAACTATAGACCTATTGAGGTACGAGTACGTCACAAATATATTACTACTCCTGGAGCCGTGTGCTTAAAGTAACACGTGAGAATTATAAAAGGTACTATCTATAACATCTTAGTAAGCTAGTTTAGAATATGATGACAGTCAAATTGTAAAAATGAAATAGAGATATGCAATCAAAGAATTTAAGTGACAATTTATTGCTTATTAATGAAATCGGTCAAAAGACCTCAGACAAATTTTAAATGTACCACACGCAAAGAAAGGCACGTAGAGACCATTTTACAAAATATACAATAACATCTAACGTCTATTCAAATAAATTTACAAATACCACATGATTGATATAATATTGATGTTAACTTATAATTTAAATCGAAAAATAAGTAGTTCTTCAAAAACATAAATCGATTGCATTACAGTCAAAATATTAAGACGATTTCTATTAGATGTATTTGGATAAGACCTTATGAAAAGGGTGAATTTTAGTACTACGAGTACACTCGGACTCGCGTCACATAATGATAATTGAAGGCAATACATCTCATTATTTAATGGTCAACACTCTCTACAAATTAAATATTTAAATAGTCATAGCGCAAGTGTACTGTTTTATGTTTTATTACGTTCTACTGAAATTATTTTGGAGCATCAAACGACTAATTACGTGTAATATTTTTTTTACATGTAATTTATTATTCGCGTGTGGACAATGATGAAATTGTAGTCATATAATGTTTTGTAAAAAAAAGTTCGGTATTAATAGGTAGTTTAAAACTGAGACGTGTTTTGAAATCACATTATTTCCAAGAATCTTATTTCCATTTATAAATCATTAAATGAACAGAATGCTCAAGAAAAAAATTGCGTATTATTAAATAATTATCCAATGAACACTAAAAACTTTATATCAAAGTGTCGATGGCTCATAAAAGCAAATTACTATAAAAGTTACTTATTATAATAAATTTTATTACATCGACTCCCAAAGGAGGTAATAAATAACTACTGTAAATGGATTGTACAATTCGGTATGTGAAGCAAAATTCCTAACATATTATATTATTTATTAAAAGGTTTCCGATTTCTACTTCCAAGTACTTTAGTTCAGAAATTAAATTGTGTGTGTGTGTGATATGTCACAAGTGGTCGAAGCTTTAGAATTAGTTAAGTATAAGCACGTGTGGAAGCTATGAACAGCAAGGTTTTGTATTTATTCGTATACATTTAGAATTTTCTCCTTAAATATCAAGAAATTTTGAAATTGTAAGTAGGGGTTCAGCCTATTTATATTTTAATTCGATTTTCAACAATGTGGCTGTGACACCAATGTTGTCTATATAATTTAGGAATCGTAATAACATGTCAATACTGTCAAATGATAAATATTGATTAGGCGTAATAACATGCTCTTCGTACGGGTGTATATTTTTGGTCGAAATATCTCGTCAATCGTTCTGGAAAAGCGCCATTAAGATAATCGCCCACATTGAGGTGGCGACATTGAAAATATGAATCAGCACAGAGTTATAAGCAGAGATGCTGTATCACTGTATTTTTGACCATCGCGTCTAGACCTCATTCTGCCCATACATTATAGAAAACACTATAAAAACCGTTGATATTGCATCGATATCCATAAGTTTTTCGTGGGTATGAAATAAACTTAAGACCTGGGTGTAACGATTAGAAAATTTTATGGTTGACAATACTTTTTTGCTCATAGTCGTATTTCGCTACGAGACAAAATTAAAAACGGAGAAATTGTCAGAGTTAGCAGAAAGAAATAACAATCGATTGGTCTCATAACTCATATCACCAATTACTTATGGAAAGAGGTTTTTGAATGACGTCTACGTCTATTAAAAATGAGGTATAGTGCTGGCATAAATGAAAAAGCGAAAAGCATTAGATTAAAAGGCGATTGAACTGTTATTATAAGAGAAATGTGTTCAGGAGTAGACTTGAAAAAGTTGCTCGATGGACGGAATCAAATTTTTTCAAAGTGATATTAGGTAGTAGCTTTACACGGCAACTGCAGAGGACGTTGATGTTAATAATACATCGAACTCAACTCTTGATTGTATATACATACAAGTCAATAACATGAACTGACAGGGTAATGTTTTGACATCGTATCTTCCACTTGAATATTTTAGGTTCGAATCCTGTTAATTTATTTCATATTTGAAATCAACGATCACGTGTTTCGATGAAGAAAAACATCATTAAACATGTATACTTGAGATTTCATTATATTTTTTAAGCTATGCGAAATCTGTTACCTCGCACTTATTATGGACCCAGTAGTGAGTGGAACAACGCGAGCCAAGTGTCGACGGCGAGCTGGTTTGATATTTTTATATCGATGACATACTACTTACCTCACTTAAAACCCGGAATTCAAATATGTTAAGATCCAATTCAACGTAAATTATTTACACATATATAAGTATATGTTCAAATCACAATTAAAGACCACTGAGCATCATAAACAAATAATTATTAGTTATTTATTTTACAACCCCTCGAGTGTAGAAACTTTTGGCGACATTCGACATTACGAAATAATGTCGCGAGGCGTCTCAGAAAATGCTTAAAGCACGCTTACATTCTATTGTTGTAATAATACTGTTAAACCAAATGTTCACAAAACAACAATGCACTTGAATAAGTATTCATCAAATATTTCTTCGCTATTTAATTTTTCCTCACAAACAACTTTACGCGATTATTGAATCATTATTCACAAGTATAAATGAGCATACAATATCACTAGGTAATAACCACGAACATTTTAATTATAACAAATTTACACGTGTTTCGAAACATTTTAAAACTCACCAAACAATTCTTTTGAAGTAGTTATAGAGATAATTTTATTGCACAATTATGTATATTCCACTACCAACCTACAGCAACATCACTTAAATTTGTGCATATAAAATATCGTCATATTTTACAGCAGCATTGAACTAATCCGTCCGAAGTAATAACTTCAATGAATTCATGGATTCTTTACCAGTAAACAAAAACACATAAATTATTTAATTGACAAAATCTATAACATATAACATCATGGTCAATCAATATTTAATTTCAAATAAATGCATGAAACATTTGGTAGTTGGAATTTAAAGGAACTGTACAATACAACAACTAATAAGATCGCAATTATTATGAAAACCATGTTAGACATAAACATTATAGTAGTTGTTTTCCTCGGACCGCAGTTTAATCGACACTCGAGGGGTCAAACGTAAAAAATACCCGACCAATCTTTACATAGCGAATTATTTATAACTTTTTTGCGAAAACATAACAAAATAAATAATACCGCAAAAGAGACTTATTTAAGTTTACGTCAGCTATTCGATATTTATAAATGTCGTACGAAAGAAATTATGTTCATTGTAACACAGAATATTAATAAATTGAAAAGTTATAGTATATCTGTCATAAACATTGTTTTACATTACACTATAGTATTTTCAATATAATTGTGATCATGATTGTGATTCAGGTTGCACGGCCCTCAGATTTTAGGAATGTGTATTAAGCAAAAGCTACATACAATTACAAATTTAAAACCTTCTTAGGAGTCTTTGATTTATTTGTTAATTCCATCAAAGTTATTTAATTCCATTGTTTCATTTATCTTAATCTTAACAACAAATTTGGGATCTCCTTTAGTACAATAATATACTATTAATTATCATAAGATAAACACATTATATCTCGAATTCATAATATTGCATACAAAAGAGCTGTTACAAAATATATATACGAGTTTCCGATGGTCAGTATAATATTAATAATATAAAACGACGTACAAATAGATGATACGCTATAATCATTAAAACTTCGCTACGACGCTACGTAATTTGTAGAATAAATTCGCTGTATAATAAATAGTACATGGAAATAATAATAAGTCTTCAATTTTAGAATTAGTGGTGTCGGTTGCTGGTAACCGTTTACATGTGCTCCGGATGGGGAGAGTGTCAAATGAGCCGGCAGTGCAACGTTAATTCTACACGTAGTAATGGTACTGAATTATTACCGTTTGCTGTTTACCACACCGGTGTGAGCAATCGTGATCTTACTGTGTCGTAGCAGACGCTGATGGAATTTATCCATTGATCTCTATAATACAAAGACGCTGAATAAGATATTATTATCAAAATTTTCGTATTGAATTGCTTAAATTGATATTACTCAGTATAATATTTTAGTAACTACTGTAGAGTCCTAACGCTCTATTGACGACGATGTCAACACTTGGCAAATATAAAAATCCGAGATCCCGCATAGTAACGCTCTGTATTGAACGGTAATGTGCTAAAACTGATAACGCAATTTATAAAACACACACAGCCTTTGCAGTGTATTGATATTACAGAGACCAGTGAATACATCGAGATCAGAACGAATCATTAAATCGTCTAGCTGGTGGCCGTGCGCAATGTGTCGGTTAGTGTTTCACGTATGAGTAGATGACAATGCCGGCTATAATGAAACCGAAGGTGATGGTGAGGGGCTTGTATAGAGACCTCTTGAGCGCGTGCCATTTCTCCGCATCGCGTGCACGTCGCTTCATCGCTGACACACGTTCCGCCAACTCACGTGTGTGTCGCCGCCTTAATGTCTCTGTGTTCTCGCCGCTGCAATAAAGTCATATTGATATACAAAGATTGAATGAATTGATACGTTGAATAATAAACCCTTCCATTGTTCAATTTTTGTCGATCTATCTTTATGTAGATAATATGTATAATCATTGATACATCAACTCTTGTCCGGGATATGAGATCCTAGACGTTCACACGATATCCTAAAAACCTTTCACAAAACAGGTTTGTAGGCCGATTTCATGTGCTTTTTTTTATTATTAACAGCCAGAAAACTAGCAGATAAATCATTTGAGTACATCTGGTACAACTAGGACATCATAAATTCGTTGTCGGCCAAGGAAACTACGGGCTTGCTTCAGGAAATGTTTTGTTGTATGAAGAATTTGAAAGGAATTTAATTTAAAATAATTCAGCGTACCGACGCATAGCAAATATCCATCAAATCGTCGTGAACATCGGTTCTGTCCGTATGAAGTGATTTGCTTTGCCATACGCTGTTTTATTATCGTGAGTGTCTAAGGGTGTCAAGAGTCCAAGTTTAAGTTTCAACGTCAAACGTATAAAGGATTTTAATAAGTTAGTGCACTTTACCATTAGTTGAGATTGAGTAAAAAGAACTTACGTGTCAATAGAAGCCTCGGCAGATGGGTCGTCATCCTCGTCGTCAGCAGACGAGGACGGTGAAGGGGGTGAAGGGGGCGAGGGGCAGTCTCGCGGGGGCGGCGTGGGCGCCTCGTCTGAGCTCGACTCCGCTGACGCCGAAAACTTCAGGTTACCTGAACATCACAGAAAATTTTACTAGTACTCATTACACTAAAATTATGTAACAACTCGTACACAACCATACATCATATGTCTACAGTAATATTATAAACATAAAGTGCGAATTTTGTGAGTTTGTATATATGCGGAGAGTAATCTATGGAACCATACTGTCTAATTGAAAAAAATATTTCACCAATATAAAATGCCCATTATTCCGTATGGACATGGGCTATAAATCTTGTAAATATTTATAAATAATGTTCAACCCTAACAAAGTCGCAGCGGACTGCTAGCATCATGATGAAGTATGAATAATCTGAGCCTTTGCCATTTATAAAAAAAACAGTAACACCATATAAAGTAAATTAGTGCGCAAGCCGATGTCACACGTGACGCGCTTATGTGTTACATTTACTCAAAGATTAGTGCATGCGCTAATAATACTTGAGGATCACTACACTGCAGCTTGAAGTGTAAACATTTCCTTCGCGATGTTTGTCGCTGTAAACTTCAACTTGTGGCGTGGTTCAATGAAGAAGACAAATAATTTGAAAAGCACTATAACTAACCAAGCGAAGCGCTGGTCGGTATGGCCGGCAGGGGGCGTCCAGGGGCTCTCGTGAGGCTCTCAGCCCGCGGCGGGG
>PDGT01000004.1:4645878-4658899 GCA_003671415.1 Megathymus violae | reverse complement strand
GGGGTGCCTTCTCCTCAACTTCCTCCGCCACAGTCGAATATATACTCTCCTCCATCTTCTGTTCTTCTTTCTGATATCAAAATGATAAAAAAAATAATTGAAATATCTAAGTGTTTGAAAAAAATATCTGTTTATACAAGTCACAATGGAGACGTTGGAATAATAATTTATTCTGTCATTGAGCTTGACTGCTCTATTCAACTTTTCATATGTAACGCTAGCCAATAATGTGATCGTTACAAAGTACCTACACCGATCGTAGCAACATTAAGTTACTAAAGCCTCTCGGCAGGCGGAACACAATAAAATGATCAAGTAAGAATCCCAGTTCATACACCATATATTTTCGTTCCCTGTAGAAATTTTAACGGTTGGGTTTTGATTACAGATTGCTAGAATAGATATGAACTGATAACCGTACTAGAAATCTACATTTACATTTTATTTTCCAAAATTTTAGCTGATTAGTTTCAGAGACAGTAATTTTTTTCTTTAATATTATGCATATACGAGTACATGTATCCGAAATGACTATTTAAATATATTGCGCAACAACGTCCATTGGAGCCAATTAATTATAACTATATTAATTTGTAATTTTTTTAACTCCGCTATAAATTTGTTCATATCACAGAGATTTATAAAGCCGTGAACTGATTAGAAAATAATCGTTATAGTTAAATTCTATTAACACATAAAACTTGCTATCATGAAAGCGAGATCCATTAACTACGTACATAGTCGGGATCGAATCTTTTTGCTCCCTCAATGATTGCTTGATACGAGAAGCGCAGCTGATCTGGTGTTTGAATCAATCCCATGCGGTCTTTACGCATTTCCAACAGTATATCTTGTACATTTACGCTCTCCAGCCCCTCCTTTTCAATCTGTAATAATATAAAGCGTATATACTCGTACAACGTCAATATTATGAATTTTAACTTATAAAGATAATTACTGTACCTAAATTATGGAACTAACTACTAAACTACTACGATCTAAACTAAGCAAAGCTCATGATCCATACCTAATTAAAGTTCGAACGAACTGTCTACTCATATTGGCATACTCCTTATAAGTGGGTAAAAACATATTTTATTTGGATATTAATCATACCAAATAACGATGTAATCAAATAGTTACGTAAATATTGTATTGAAAATATCCCTAATGTTACACTTGAAATCAGATGAAAATTAATTGAAAACTTACTATGACGAGACAAGAATCGACTAAGCAGAACGTCCCTGATCTGCCTATCCCCGCACTACAGTGTACCACAGGAGGACCAACGTTAGGTTCCAGCGCGCCAGACGCACGAACCCTCTTCAGAAACTCCAGAAAAGCCACGGGCGAACTCGGCACGCCAAAATCAGGCCAAGTGGTGTAGTGGAATTGGATCACTTCACGACTTTCATCGCTCTCCATATCATAAATCCTTAAAAATATATATTCAAAATCAAAATAATTTATTCATCTAGGTATTTTATTTTATAAATACACTTACTTATGCTCGTAATTTTTTGCTTATACTATATATTTATACTACTGTATAAATATTAATTCTTACTTAAGCTGAACACTCGGAAAAATTCAACTATGTTTGCAGAAGTACCTTGGGGGACTCAACAGTCCTCCAGCTTGGTAAGTGTAATATACTTTTTATAATTAAAAATCACAAATTACAATGACAGCATATTCACATTTTTCAAAGGCGGAACTATAAATTAAACACCTTCGGAAGTAAACTATCAATTACTTGAATAGTATTATGTAATGCGCCAGCAATCGCCAACGGGCAAATCAATTAAATGTATTGGCACTGGACTTGAAGTAATACATATCGCTGAAGCCACAAATTAATTTCTGACGTCAGCCAGTTTTTTCGTCAAGAATAAATAGATAAAACTCCCAAATAGAAGAGAAACAAATGGATAGTTTTTCGCTACATAATTTTTTTTATATAAGAGAAGATTGACTAACGATGAATACTTTTGAATTAATTGAAAGAGTCTAGTAAATATACCCATGCCGCATAATATTTATGTAAATGATATTAGAAAAGTAAATTATACGGTAGGAAAAGTAAAATGGGAATAAGGAACAATTAATTAGGACAACTGTTAAATTAGGAATAAACTACTGCTTCAAGAGCGACTCATAGTTAAGGACTTTAATTTTTTACGTCAATGGAATCAACAGTAACAGATTTTTTTCTCCCCACTCTTCCATTTACGCATCATATTATCTAGCTCATAAAAAGGGAAAAAAAGCATTTAATACATATTTGTGGTCACCTCTCTCATCCTATACATTTCCGTTACACGAAGGTTGTCCGAAAGAGACCGCTATATTAGCGGCAAGAACGCCTTTTTGTACGTAAGTTCTTACCATAACTCATTTTTGTCTTTATTGGTGTACCAATAAGATACGAAGAAATAAAATAGTTTACTATACATTAAGTATAACTTTGTTTAATAGTAGATGTATTTAGGATCCCTCCAATCAGCCTACGAAAATAGTTAATTTCCAAATCAGGTAACGAAATCGTTAATTAGTGGATTCTACTAGAAGTAATAAGTAAAACTAGGCGGCCAATGTAAAATATTCAACAAAAGCACTAATAACTATATTTAAAAAACACATTCTCACCTGAAAACCCTTGTAGAATAGTAATTGCAGTCCTCTTCGCTGATCTGTTCTATAGTCAGCTTCACATCGTTAAGCACCATCTTTTGTTGCTCTCCGACGCCGTGGGGCCAGTACCAGTGACACTTGATCTCGCTCTTCTCAACTATCTTATTGAGCATGAGGATTGCACGGCTATTCTGCTCCCAAACCATCAGCCAGAAGTGGCCCACCGTAAACACAAGTGGTCCTTGCGTTAGAATGTACTTGCGGTTGGCTCGATCCATCTAATCAAAACAAATGTTTCCACTGTATTATAAAGTTCATGTAATGATTATGTTTTTATCTGAATGTGATAATTGTTTTCAGACGCAAAGGAATTTAGTTAAATTATTAAGCAGCTTAGTTAAGACGAGGACGGGAAAATGCTTAATTTTATCTCTTCAACCTTCCAATCCTAAATTTTCCACTGATTACGAATGAAGAATAGCACAATATATCTGACTTCCTTATGAACATGTTACCTTGCATAACCTTGCGCTGGTCCCTGACGCACCGATGATGACCATATGAACAATCGGAATAGTAACATTTGGGACACCCCTATATTAAGCCTCCAAAATCCGATGAAAAGATAAAAGTGTACGATTATAATAATGTTTCTTCACAGATAACATTGCAAGTATCTGGAAGGTCTCTTTTTAGGTTATAATAATGATATTTGATACGTTAAAAGTCAAAAAGTAGGTCACAGTTATTCGATGCCAGTGCTGTACTAACATGAAACAATAATGCACATCGTAATCTATATTAAACGTAGTCTCATGCGCAAAACGAACTCAAGCTACAGATGGTAATAACTAGAACTTCAATAGGCATATTAAACAAAATATTGTGAATTAAAAACAATCAACACCACTAAGACTCAGTTCGCTCATTAACTTGTATGTTCCATGTTTTTGAACGCTGCAGAGTACGTAGTCCCTTCTACAGGTGAAAAATGCATCGGAACCGCCGCACCAATACAATCAATTTTATTAAATAAAATTCAACGGTTGTGAAATGTGTGTCAACGCTAATAACATATTTCATCCTGAGCAATAAGTCTTTAGTTAAGGTGTATTTTGTAATTTGTCTGAAGCGTTTGATTGTGTTGAGCACAAAAGCAAAACGTTTTGGTATCGGTGCCCTGTGTTTACTATAAAATCCCCAAAAATTTACATTTGATTTTACCTACTTTTATTTTTAGGCGACACCGACGTGTGAGAGCGGTACAAGTTATAGCTGTAGCGGTATAGGTACATACATGAGTGTCAACAGACATATTATGCCATGTCCACATAGGTATATATAGACACACAAATAAATCGATAACAAAAATGCTTAGCACTGCTGCCAGGTCTATGCAGTTAAAAAGTTTTTATGTAATTATTACATATTGATTTAAAAAATGTCCTGCGCAGTTGCATTTGCCTGGTTGCTTCCCTCTTCTCAATAATAAAAAACTTTTCGAAAGGGTAATAGAAACAGAATATAACATGCATAATAGTATAATATATGTAAGTTGTTCTATAATATTGTTTGTTCACGCGCGTCTCGTCAAGCAGTTTAGCTTGATTGACTCTTAACCACAATCTTTTTCGCACGTCCTTGGTGCACGTGATCTATTTTACATCACCAGCAATCAATTTGTTCACAAATGGTTCGGTTACCTTACGTTTTAATAGGAATGTAAAAATTAGTACACGTTTGATTAGGTTTCTTTCAGTGAGCTCGTGTTGAACCCAGATATAGCCTTTTTGTACACCTAAACGTTTTGAAATAGGTCAAAATTGTATTGTGGTTAATCCAATTAAAAATTGCTTTCACTTTATCAAAACATTGTGTTACGAAACCTCCTCACATGTTATATAAATGATCAGACGCTCATTGGTTTCTCCATAGCCTTCACATAAAATAAATACAATCAATTGTGTTTTCCTTGTTAACCCATCCCCTAGAAGAACTGTTGACTGAAAGATAGAAACTATTGTCGTTTACGTAAGATTTCTCAGAGATGAGAATGAAATAATGGGATCCATTTCTTGATTAGGTAAACGATGAGATGACGACGTTTTTCATATCAATTACGACTAGTGAAAACATTTTGCATTCCAATTAGATTATTTCTAAGAATCTACAAAAAATATTTTATTGCGCAGGTTCCACAAAAAAAAACCTATAATGAAATGACAATACAGATCCAGACTGTGCTATTATGTGCGATGCAAGTGTTACAAGTACGCTTTTAAGAAAATAAATGTTGGCATGCCATGTTAATTATAAGCAAAGCCGTTCTAAATGGCTTTCTATGGGGAGGCCTATGTCTAGCAGTGGACGTCTTCTGGCTGATGATGATGATGATAAGGAGACCGGAACGAGTTTAGATTCAACATCGTCTCAATGTCAAGATATTATTTTACCGTTCCGAAATAGTAATGCCTTAGCTACCTTCACAATAAATTTATTGCTCACATGACCTTTTCTTAGAATATATTACCATTGTTACAATAATTATGATCACCAATAATTACGATCCTTGATATAAAACTTGATGTTAATGAAAACAGAAATAATACGTTACCATACCAAATCAATAAATGAATTAAATAGGTAACAGTAACAGTTTGTAAAGAAAAATTACCATATACAATATATGTTTTTAAGTGAATTTAGTCACATTAACATCTTTTTCGCAATTTTATCACCATATGTAAGTAATGCACTGATCGCAGGATTAGGTATGCTGATGAGTTTAAAATATTATCCACTTATTGTCTACCCTCATTACTAGTAGTTATGAAAGTTAATTCCGTACGAAGATAGTATAACTACATTTTCTGAGGAATATGAATAAAAAACAAAAAATTAAAAGCTATTTTATCAATAGCATAATATATGCATTAGCGTAAGTGGGTCAGTAGTTGGAAAAATCAAGGGTAATATGTGCCCGAGGGACAAAGAGAATGCATTAGTTGATTGCATGTTGACCTCGATGCAGCAAGTACATAATAGCCACTGTATCGCACCTAGGTAGTAAGCACCCGCAACTACATAAATGTGCATGTGCCTAAGTCTAGTTTCCACACATTGGGCTACGGCAATCAAACTGCACTGTTATGACTACTAATCAAATATTCATTACTTAAAAAACAACTAATACATACATTCTTACATAAACGAAACCGATTACTGGTAGCTGTGTTGCTGGTAAATTTGTTAACTAATTCGTTGCGTGTAGTTAATTCATAATTTAAGATTTTTTTCAGAAATTACAAACACATAATTCTTACAATTGAAAGGTTTCTTAATTGGCTACAATCAATTGTCGTGCCATAACGATATATATGTGTCTCTCCCAACAACTGAATAGGATTGGAGGTTCTATTACCTTGGTACCGTGCGGATTAGTTAAGGGTTAATGGCTAACCGAAATGTATTACAAGTGTTTACGACAAAGACCCCAGACATGATCTAACGACTGATAATTAATAATGTGGAGCAGCGGCAGCCTACCAATTTTAACTATGGTTTCCACACGGCTTCGCATCCTACACTCACATATAATAAATAAATAAACGTTTACACTCAATATAATTCGTGCTACGCTCGCTTTTGCGTTCGCTTTGTGCGTGTTAGAAATTATAGTATATCACCTACTTCGTTAAAAGTAACGAAGAAACCAGCATAATTTAAAGCTCTCCATATTGTTTTCAAATATGTGTGAGTTTTTCAATCTGCACTTGACAAATATAGTAAACTATAGCTTTTAGTGATGACAATATGAGGGATATTGAGAAAGGAGGCCCGAGTTCAGCACTGCGGACAAATTATGGGCAGTGACGATTACGATAATGATCTACCACTAACAACCAGTATCAAAATACCCTATCCTACTCCAGTGCACGTTGCTTAGCATTGCGACGTAAACACTTTATTATTATCTTAGGTTTTTAAAGAAACGAGAACCATTTCTATTTCTAGGTAATTTCATTCAAAATATTGAAGCCCGTAGACGTACAAAGGTTTCTAAGATAGCTCCCATAATTTACTAGTTGAGTGGCAACGGGCAATTCACGTAGTACTGGTATGATAGGCCGATAGGCGTTGGCCAAAAGAAATTATCCAATATCCAACGTGCTTCGGTATAACAAGTACTGTATCATCCCATTAAGCAGGTTGAAGATCTAAAGAGAATAGCGTTCTAATAAAATAAATGGTACGTAATGGATTTTGTTTTTCAAAGTGAAAACGGAATTATTTGCAACCTAATATGACACACCAGAAATTTCCTAACAATTGAAAAGATGTTATACATTGTTATTACTTCCTGCCTTATGACGGTTTATAGTTACACAACATACACATACACAAAAGTTTTCATAGTACTTGCGTCAAAATCGGCGGATTTAAATATCAAATGAACCCCATCAGGGTTGGAATATCAAAAACTTCCACAGTGAGTGCATACGTCATGAAAGGAATCTATTGCCAAAATTTCATGTTTTTAGCATCCGAAATTTAGGCTCTGCGGTGATGAATCGGTCAGGACATGTCTTTTTATATCATATATATATGTAGATTAAAAGAGAAAATTAATTTAATGAAACAATAAATAATATAATAACAAACCTTCACCAAGTTTGCATTGATGTAGTCCCTCTCACTTCGTTTCAGGATGACGCGGCTATGATCGTACGGGTTCACATCTCTGTATCGGTTCAGTGGCTTATTCTGTGGCTTTTTTGCCTCCAAACATGTGTAACGATAAGATTGACATTCGCGTCCAATTTTCTGTAACGGTAATAGGAAGTATTAATGCTCTTTTAACTTACACCAAACACTAGTTAACCAACATTACCGTAGCGTGTGTAACCTGCAGCTTCAATCTAGACAACGATAAAATTATCTTATGAAAGCTCTTTATGCACATACAAAAATAAACAAATCTGTACAAGCCTTGCAATGTAACTGATACTGATAGCAAATATCTAAAAATAGGGTAGAATAATTCTCATCTCTTTAGAGTTACATTTTTTGTCTCCAAAATATTATAAGAGTCTGAGATGGTCAATGTTGGAAACATTTTACATTGTTAATTTTATCAGTATCAAATATTTTTAAACATGGCTCAATTATTTCCATCTATTAAGGATTTCTACTTTTTATCTTTACAATGCATCATTGAATCCACACCATACTAAAAGCGGACACAGCGCGGTAAAAGCTACACATTAAAAAACGGAATCATTAAAATTGGTCCATTAACAAAAAAGGTATGGCTCGGAGTGCATAAAAATACATACACAGGATCATATTATCTCCTCTTTTCTTGAAATCAAATAAAAACCTGTTATTTCGAACCAAGAGGCAAGATGGCTAATTTGTACGTGTCAGTAATCTACCAATATATATTATTTACATAATTCTAATTAGATTTAATGTGCTTGTTTCCTCTTAAAAATAAAATTCTATACAATTTTAATAAATTTACATAGTAGGTTCAATAATACATTATTATATTCATTTTGATATTAATTGACACTTTTTTTTAAATTATGAAATAAATCTTATTAGGTATTTACATTTACAACATCTCTTTTGCAATGATGCCCTGTGCGCAAACAGCAGTGTGTGTTGGACATTCTATATCAACCTAATTTTAGTAATGTTAGGAACCGTTCAACATTTTTTTCTTAAAAATAATAGATCAATAAGAGAACTATTGCTGATTTTATTTCATTGAAATTTGTATAAGATTTTGCGCTGCTTTGCATGAGTTTGAGGTGACAATAGATTTATAATCGCCATGCATAATTTAGTTACGAATCCACATTACATAAGCATTTAGCCAGCACTGCAAAGCAAAATATAACTAGAAAATGAAACTAGCACAAATATTACTCATATATGGTGGATCAACATAATTTGAACATTTGATTTTGTCAGGAGTTAGACGAGTCACTGTTTGACCACATATAGGTAAGTTTCTTGAACCATTCTATGGTCACTCTAAGAATATTATCCCAGACGTAATCATAAGATCAATGATAATATTCTATCAGAAATAGAGAGTGGATAAACATTTTCTTACATTTTGGGTTGGCCTGTAACCTCTCTACTAGGATGCACTATAGTACCTTAGTAAAATAGATTCCTGACCTCTCATGCCGTGAAGTAATTCATTGACGACTTGTGACAAATGCAAGTAAAATCGAATGTTTTCCTTGTGTAAAAATATACACTTTATTCATCGCAAACAGCTTAAAATAGGCACAGCTGATAAAGTTGACTTCAAAATATGCTATACTTTAATTATTTCTTAAATAAGGGCTGATTAGCCTTTTTTATGAGATCAGCAACTCAGCCATGTTAAACTAATGTAGTGGAGCTGATGCTATAATATTATTATTACTTTATGAAGAATGAACGCTCAACTCAATAACTTTAATGTATGATAAAATGTTGTATCCATATGCTACTCTTACTGCTCTTTTACCGTCTCAAAAAAAATATTATGTTATATCATTTCAATCTCATAAAAATGTAATTAAGACTGATATTTTATTGTTCCACTTAGCTTTATTGTCAAAATGCAAATATTAATTATAATCCTGAATTTTAAAAAATAGATTTTTTCCTGACTAAATTATACATAGGATATAATAGGAATTTATTTACACAGCATACCAGTAAGTCATATTTTGCACAAATTAAATTTGTATTGATATCTGGCTGATTCCTACCATGACTATTATTGTAAAAAAAATTGCTACAATTCTAACAGATGTAGACTTTGTTCTTGAAATACAGGTTACAAAAGATTGGTTTTTGGAAACTTGCTATCTGAATGTAATATGTAACACAGAATATTTTAGCCAGTTGCTGAAAAATTGTGAATAATAAATGAGTAAATGTGATTGCTAAGTTTTGAAATACCATGATGCATTTTATGTACTATCTATCTACATTATCCATAACATAAGCTAAGCAATAATGTATGTATTACTAATATAGAAAAAGTTAAATTTCAGCAAAATCATGTAACATATGCAATTTTTTACTAAAAAAAACTAGATGTGGTTTTCAAAATGTTCCAATATGTTAAATAAGAAGAATTTTATCATTTTTATCCAAATAAACGAGAGAAACAAAACTCATCACTGTTGACATTATCATCATATTTATTTTGAACATTATCAATTAGATATTCATTTTCAGAAAACTTTAGTCAGTTTTTAAATAAAGATACTAATCAGATGTTTAATGTTTCTTAATTTTTGAAGCTTTAGAATAGTAACTGTAAATAATTAGTGTTAAAAAAAATAATTTCTGATGAAATTTACTTGATTCTAAATTATTTTGTAAAAAATGTTCACTGTCCATAGAAACACATAAACATACAGAGATTGCACAAATATCAATTATAGTAGTTCTAAACACAGTTATTATAGCTTGCTAATGATTATCCAGAAGGTCTTAATAAGATCCATAGTTACATTTGTCTTGTAAAACCAAAAAATCTTAGCGGTTATTCGTGCGTGGCATACTTGACGAAAAACAACGCGTCACTCCTACGCAAACTTACCTGGTAAACGATGGGCCAAGCACTTTTATTGGCGATGTCCATGTACTCCGCCTCAACGTTGTTTGCAGTCATCTTGTCGTTCATAACGAAACTATAGCATTTCAGACTGATGCGAACAAAGTATCTGTATTTGGCTATAGCCGGATGCTGAAAACTCAGAGAATACGTGTGACTAAGTTTTCACGCGTGAACGGCAGCTATATTACGAGATTATTCAGACACATCAACAACCGCAAGGAATCCGCGGCTAAACACACGTCGCACTCACATAAAATGTAAAAGGTTGCAACGGGATTTAATCTGTCGTAAAATGAAATGTCTATCGCACGTCTGTCCTGGACATCAGTATAAATATATAGCAAGCCTTCCTGTCTCAGAATTTGAACAGAGTTGATGCCACAGACAGTGCTGCCAATAAAAAACTCTCGATTCCCCGCGTCACGTCAGTGAATTCCCCGAAATTCCCCGCTTCTTTTTGATTCATTCCGAAATGATAATTTTGAAATAAACCACTGTTTTATACAAAATTAGTATAATATACTCCTAAAACTATTATCAAATACTATACCTTACAAAAAAAATGAACTCTCACATCTACAGACTACATCTATACTATTAAAAACAAGTAAGTTATCGAATTTGGTGGAAGTAGCTATAGAATTTCTTTAACAACACGAAAGTTAGGTACGTAGATTTTTCATATTAAATTGGATTAAAAATAAGTTTAATCATCATATTTTAATGCTGAACATGCATTTCACCTGTTTTTTTTAACAGTTACTGCACTTTTTAACCACTTTTCCATAATTTTATTGAACATTTTCACAGTACGTGCCAATTTAAGGAATCGACAACCATAATCAATAAATCAATGCCATAGAGTTAATATACTAGTAATAGAGGAACACAGTGTGCGAGTGAGATTTCGAGCTTTACGGAAAATCCTACTTGCGAGAAAGAGGTACAAGAAAATTTACCGTAGGACTGTTTTCAAACTATTTACTCTCCATTACTCTCCTGTCAGAAAATTGCTATTTGTTATTTTATTAGTTTCACTTCAATCTTTCCATATTTTATCAGAGTAAAAATAGTAAACATAATGGTGTTGTGTTCAATATTAAATAGTAGGGTTAGATATAACAATAACCCAAACGAAGAGGCAATACACAGATAAGTACTGATACAGCAATACTACTTTCACGATGCTTATTTCCATTGAAGTTGATCTTAAAATTATATAAATTAAGATTAATAGTATGCAGTAAATACTCCATTTTATGAATAATAACTTATTTTTCTTAATTATGTATAAGATAAAACGATATTGTGTACGTGAAAATGATACTGTTTTGTGTAGGACTTGCATAAAATCTATCGATAAGTGGATAATTTTCAAATAGGTATAAATAAATATTTTTTTGTTTTACCTAGATTTGTTCATATTTTACCTTTTTAGTTTCGGTTACAGCTCGTAAACATATTGGACAGAAAGTAGGTAGACTGATATAAAGGTGCATCTTTGGCTTTAGAATAGTATTAGCTTCTTAAATTGATAAAATTTGGCGAATTTTATATTTGTTATTATTATGATATGACAATAAACGGCGAATGTGATTTCTTATTTATTGACAAATTTTTGTTCTTCAAAGTTTCCTGTGAATGCAGTTCAAAAAGAAAAATGGATCCAAATATTAAACCAAATAGGTAGAGTTCCTCACAAAGTTTACTGTTGACATTTTAAGGGCAACTATTTTGTTCTATGAAATCACTGACATGTTAATGAAGAATCTATACCTCCAAAATTTGTTGGTTATTTCCTTTCTGAGGGCAATAAGTTATATCGATTTACATCAAAGAATTAATTAAAACCAATAAGCATTATTATTATTGTTTTCGTTTGTACCGTTTAATCACGTTTTGTTTTATCCTCTCAAATAAGGTTAAGTTTAGAAGAAGCGAAGTCAAGAGAAGTTACTAGGATTAGCATAGTGTTATTAATTTAACATGTAATAATTAATTAAGAGAACGAATTACATATAGCGAAGAAACCTGTGATGGAATAGTCGACCTTCATGTCGATAATACATGGACGTGAATTTGACATCACTAAAAGTCATGCACATTAGTGTATTTTTCACATTTATGTTTTAGTGACGCGATTTTGAGATGAGTGTTCCTCTATTACGTAACTCTATGATCAATGCTGATGCACAATCAGAAACGAATATTTTAGTTGTATTACCCAACATGAAATAGTCCAACGAAAAAATTGGTCTGGACTCTCCGAAATTCCCCGATTTTTGTCATTCCCCTCGCTCTCCCCGCACTAACCCACAATTCCCCGCAAATCGGGGATTTTCCCTGCGATTGACAGCACTGGCCACAGAGCCAACAGACTATAGAAGTAGAAATACGATGCTACAAAAAAGAGATAATTTATTTGTCGGAACTTTGAAAAACAAGGAAGCGTAACATTTTTGTAGATTACAAAACATAAGTATAAAGTAGCAAATAATAGTAATAATAATACTGATGAAATAATATTAATATTTATAATTATGGATCTAAAGGTTGTAGATGTACAATATTAATTTTAATGTTTTAAATTTTACCCGTCGAAATCATAAATCTTTGGTCGTCATTGGTTTCTATATAGGTCTCAAATTCTTATTGTGGAGTAGTTATGGAAGTAGTTAAATCCATTAAACAATAAAGTTTACCACTTATATATATATATATATATATATATATATATATATATATAAG